>NDGN011387235.1:0-10505 GCA_002564285.1 Tympanoctomys barrerae | reverse complement strand
GCTTTGCTAAGCTTGTTCCAAGTAGGTGCTTTAGACCACTGAGCCATCTCACCAGCCCCTCTGGCCTGCCTTCTGACCCTGTTTGATAAATGCAGTTTCTGCTTCAAGACCACCTGTTGTTTCTGATGGGATCTGTGAGCTCTGCATGAATCAAGTCAGCTTTTGCCTTATTATCTGCTAAGAAAATGGCTCATAGAGTGAGACTTTACTGTAGACCCTTCCTGCTAGAGTGTGTCACCCCGACCAGAGGCCTGGGGCCACAGGGCCATTGGATCAGGGCCTGGCACCTCCAGAACCATGAGCTGGGCAAAGCTTTTCTCTTTACAAGTTGCTTGCCTCGGTGTTTCATGTGGTACCAGAGAGCTGATGCCGGCAGTGTTTCCCTGGGTGTCGGCGCTGGCCTGCCCAGCTCTTGGCAGGGTGAGGGTGGGACTTCCCAAACTGAATTCTCTGAAACGACGCTGTCCAATATTGTAGCTACTGGCCACATGTGGTTATGTAAATTATACAATTAATTAAAAAGAAATGAAATGAAAGCTTCAGTTCTTGGATGAAAAAGGAGAGATCATGCAAACATTAATCAGCAGAAAGCAGGGCTGGCTGTATCGCTATCAGATAAAAGTAGAGGTTGGAGCAAAGAAAATTGCCAGGGACAGAGAAGGACGATTTGTAACGGTGAAAGGGTCAGACCAGGAAGCAGCCATAGCCAGCTTAAATATCTGTGCACCGAACCCCAGCGTTGCAGGTTACACACAGCCAAAATTCAGTCATTGTTGACCCTGGCCATCAATCAAGCGCGTCACGGCCACATCTGGGCAGCACTTAGAAGAGCGCTTCCTCCATGACAGGACACTCTCTGGGGCTTTGTTGCTCTAGAAGGTCAGCTCCACAAGGGCAGAAACCTGACCGTCCTAGTCCCTGCCGTCGCCTCGCCATCTAGAAGTGCCCTGTGCGCGTAGCAGGTGCTCGGGATTAGGAGATGTGAGGTGTTTGTAGCGCAGGTCTGGCCGCCTGCTCCTGTGTGACCTTGAGCGCGGTGTTTCTCTTTTCTGGGTCTCTTTGTCTGTGACTGGCCCCATCACTGGGAGCCCTTTCAGCTTTAATGAGCTGCGCTCTTGAGTACTGGGTTGGCTGGTTTCATTTATTTTATTCACAGGGAGGGAGGGGTCCGAGGCTTGGGTAGGATGAGGGGTACATTTGATTTTTTAGGTCTTTGTGAGTGGTAGGTGGCATCCCCAGGGGGAGGTGCTTGGGACCTGCCCTTTCTGCCCTTCCTTTGGCTCCTGTGTCCCAGTACCAGCCAGCCTTTCCAGCAGAATTGTAGCCTGGGAAGCTGGCAAGGGGGATGGAGCTCTTCCTTTTCACCTTCCCAAGTCCCTTAGTTTTCTTAGAGAAAAAGAATTTCTCTCTTTTTTGGTCATTTGAGACATGGTCTTGCTACATAGCCTGGGCTGGCCTCAACTCAGCGATCCTCCTGCCTCAGCCTCCCAATGCTAGGATTGTAGGCGTGTGCCACCACACCCGACGCTGGACCCCTTTTGAATCCTGTGGCTTGCAGAGTCTCAGCTTGAGTCCGTGCGGGCTAAGGGGAGTCCCTGGCAGCCGTACTCTGCTGGCTTCTGCCTCAGTGCTCTGTGAGCAAGTGACAAGTGGCCAGGGGATAGGCCCTGTGGGCTGTGAGGGCGGAGGATGTGCCTTTCTGTGAGGTGGGAAGGTGGAGAAACAGAACTGGCTTTCCTTTGGTCTGGGCTCCTGGCAGAACCAGGGCTTCCTGGCCTGGCCCTGGGCCCTACGGGCTGAGTTTGGGGCTTTGGGGAGAAGGCGCTTCCTCGTCTCCTGTCCTTTCCCTCTTTGTATCCAGTGCCCTTGGGACATGCCCGGCCTCAGTGGCTGTGCCCAACAACCAAGCATCCTGGCTCCTGTTGTGTCTCTGATTGTCGCTTGCCACCCCTGGTCCCTCCTTTGCCCTTTGCAGGTAGGTTCCTTGCTCTCTGCCTGAAAGGCTTTTATGTGGAATCCTGGGGCCTCCGAGATCCTCCCTGATGGCCCTTGTTTCCAGAGGCTGCAGGTGTGTTAGTGATGGAGGCCCAGGCCACAGAGGGAGGGTGTGTTTCTCTGGCAGGGGGAGCCCTGGAGAGAGGGACATGGGGTGTCCTCATGGCATTTTGCATACTTTTAAAGGGTGCTGGGTGCTTCTTCCTGGACCATGTGGGTTACAAGGGTGCCCTACCAACAATGCATCAGGCACTGACCAATCAGAACGTGGTGTGAAGTAACCAGAGCAGGCGCCAGAAGTGACAGCCACAGGGCCAGGCTCCTGCCAGTCTTGGCTTTTCCTCCCTCCTGTAGACTGGGCCTGCTGAGCCTGTGCAGTGTGCTGTTGGGCTGGCCCAACAGAGAAGGTCATAAGAAGGCATGGCCCAGGACATGTGCAGGGGCCGCAGATGACGCGGGAAGCTTCCTCGGCATCCCCTGGTCTCCCTGGGCTCTAGAGCCCCAGGATTGTGCTAAGCAGAATGAAGGCCCAGACTGGTCGGGGCTCAGAGGGTGACAGCCAGGGTGGCCTGTCCTCTCTGCGTTTAGCTCACATGGCTGCTGCCCCAGAGAGGCTCTGCAGCAGCATCTGACACGTGCGTTCTCTGCTAAGCTTTATGGTAGGTCCTGGGGGAGCAGGGTGCAGGGAAATGACAGGGACCAGGGAAGGAGGCTGAGAAAGTTCTGGGGACATGGGGCCGAGCCTCGGGGCTGAGACTCATTCCCTTCCGGGGGCCTGGGGGCAGAAAAGGAAGAATTTCATGGGGGGGGGAGAGAGAGAGAGAGAGAGAGAGAGAGAGAGAGAGAGAGAGAGAGGCTGACTGTGTGTGTAGTCAGGCAGTGGTGGGGACAGGGAGCTCCTGAGGTGTGGTGAGGAGATAGATGCTGGGTGGGGGCTGAAGCCCGTGATTGTCTGTCAGCTTTTCTTTTCTCCTCCCACCCCCCATGGTCTTTCTTCTGCACTAGGAATGTCAAATCCAGGCCTTCTGCACTGAGCAATACCCCTGTTCTTATTTGAGATAGGCTCCCGCTAAGTGGCTCGGGCTGGGCTCCAATTTGGGAGCATTGTCCAGTCATCTCGCCTCAGCTTCCCGGAGTGGACTGTAGGCCAAGGCGCTGTGTCTGCTGCCTCTTTTTTTTTTTCATTGCTGGGAATGAACCCTGGGCTGCTTTTGTTTTTCCTTCCCCTAGAACTTGAGTAAGGGCATTTAAAAAACTCCTCTTTGCCCTTGGCTTAGTGATGTAGTAAGATTCTGCCTCAAAAAGAAATTTGTTTTTGCCAATATCAATCTTTCTCTTCTCTTTTGTTAATTCTCTTTTAATTTAGGCCACTTACATTTAATATAATTCCTAAGCTTGTCATTTTCTTATTTTTCTCCTTCTGTTTTCTTTTCCTTGCCTATTTATAATTAAATATTTCTTGAATTTCATTTTGTTTTATCTACAGCGCTTTTGAGTATGTCTTTGTATAACTCATCTTCACAGTTTTCTGCTGTTATTTTATCTGCTTGAATGAAGCATGGAAACTTTTCCTCTCTATTTGTATTTAACTTTCCTCATTTTTTTTGTATTTTAGGCAAAGGTCTACAGAGTGTTCAGGGTCTCATTAGATCGGACTCGTAGTGATCTGCCTGTTTGCGGCCTCCCAAGAGCTGGGATTACAGGCGCGTACCACCATGCCCAGTCTCAATTGCCGTCTCAGTGCGCCCCAGGGGTAGGGCCAGCACAGCAGGCCCGGGGATTGAACCACTGGCCCCCGTGCCTGCTTGCAGGTGCTTTAATCCTCTGAGCAGTTTGGCCGTCCCTAACTTTCCCCATTTGTGATCACCTTAAATATTTCCCTTACATGTAGTTAACACAGTTTAACTTCACTGTGTATAAAAATTTTGTTTCTATATGGCTCCATCTCCTCTATTTTTTTTTTTGCAGTTTGTCCGATAAATTACATTTTATGTGCTGTGTGCTCATTGTTGATTTATGTAGTTGTCTTTTATATCAGATAGAAGATACAGCAAAAGTAGATTTATATAGTCTCTTATAATTGCCCAAGTAGTTACATTCAGTGACATTCTTTCTTTTTGTGGATTCAAGATTCAAGATACTGCCTAGTGTCCTCTCATCCTAACTTGGAAAAAACTCCCTTAATATTTTTTCATAGAGCAGATTTGCTAGTAATGGGTTTCAGTTTTTGTTTATGTTGAATTTCTTAGTTTCTTTAATTTTGAAGGATAGTTTCGCTGGATATAGAATTCCTGTTCAACAATTCGTCTTTTCTTTCAGTGCTTTGAATATATCATTCCACACCCTACTGGGCTGCCTGGGTTCAGACGAGAAAAGAGCTAGCTGTTCATCTCAGTGAGATTCCTTTGTGTGCTACAAGTTCTCTCTCTCAGCTGGGTATGGTGGCTCAGACCTGTAATGCCTGTACTCAGGAGGCTGAGGCGGGAGGATTGCTATGAGTTTGAGGCCAGTCTGGGCTCCATTGTGAATTCAAGGCCAGCATGAACTACAGAGTGAGATCCTGTTTCAAACAAGAAAATAATGCTCTCTCTCACTCTCTTCCATCTCTCATTCCCCTCCCCCGTGTTCACACTCCCTCGCCTCTCTCTCCCTCCCTCCCACCCCCGTCCTCCTTTCTCAGTGCTGGGGATTGGACTCAGGCTCTTTGTACTGAACTACATCCGTAGCGCTTTTTATTTTTCAACACAGAGTCTTGCTAAGTCACTGAGTTGCCCAGACTGGCCTTGGACTTGCCATCCTCCTGCTTCAGACTCCCAGAGCGCTGGGATTCGGGGTGTGCGCTGGTTTCTTCTCTTGCTTCTTTTGAGATTCTCTTGACTTCTGTCACTCAGTGGTTTGAGCATGAAGTGTCTAGGTAGGGACTTGTCTGAGGGTCTCATACTCGGAGGCTGTTGGGTGTGTAGATTAACGTTTTTCATTAACTTTGGGGAGCGTTGGGCTATTGTTTCTCCATATTCTCTCCATGTTTTTCTACCTCCCGTGTCTCCTGTGTGCATGTTGGTGAGCTTCGTGGGGTACTGCTGGCTCTGTCATTCTTTATTCTTTTTGTTGCTGTTCTGTTCCAAAAATCTCAAGTGGCCCATCCATCTTTGGGCCCACTGGTTCTTCCACTGGCCCCTCAGCCCGGCTAGTGAATGTTCCACTCCCTTTGTTGTATTTTTTGTGTGTGCCAAGGATTAACCCAGGGCCTCCTGCGTGTTAAGCCGCTGTCTACCGCTGAGCTCGGCCCATCCTGCCTCTGAGCTAGAAGAACCCTTCTCAACTCCACAATTTCTGTGTAATTCTTTTTAAAAAAATGGTTTCTGGGGACTCTCAAGATTTTTCTGTTTTTAGTTTTTACAAGCTTACTTATGTCTTGAGGTGGATGTCTTTGGGTTTATCTTGTCGGGAGTTTCCTCTTGGATCTGTAGATGGGCCAGCTTGCCGAGTTGGCGGTTTTCATCCATTATTTCTTTGAGTTCTTTTTCAGCTCTGCTTTCTTTCTCCTCCTGTCTTTCCTCTTCCTCTTCACTCTGACGGCATAGTATCGAGCCTTTTGCGGTAGCCCCAGGCCCCCGAGACTGCTTGCGAAGCCTGTCTTCTGTCTGTTGTTCAGATCCAGTAGTTTCTATTGTTCCATTGCCCAGTCCTCTGCCTCCTGTTCTTTTGCCATTGAGTTTACCCACTGAACTTGCTTATTTTGCAAATTATCTTTCTTAATTCCATTCCGTTTTGAGACAGTGTCTATCTCTGCAGTGCGGGCTGGCCTTGAACTCACTATGGCGCTCAGGCTGGCCTCAAGCTCACAGCGATCCTCCTGCCTCAGCCTCCTGGCTGCTGAGATGACAGGTATGAAGCCCCTCACCCGGTGAGCATGGTCTTATTATCCTCACTTGGCATATGACAAGGACTAGAAGCTCCAAGAAAATAAGCAGCTTGGTGGGCAGCACTGGCCTTGGGCCTGGGCTTTCTGATTTCGGCACACAGCCCTTTGCACCCAGAAGTCACTGCGCGGCTCGGCTCTGGCTGGCTGCTGGCACCCGAGGCCCGGAAGCACGCTGTGCCTTCCTCCCTCCTGAGACAAATGTTGGTTTTAGTTCAAGTTTTTATTATGAAACTTTCAAAGACACAGCAAGGTGGAAAAAATAGCAGGCTAAGCGCCGTCTGCCCCTTTGCTTTTTCAGTCATCTCTCACATTGTCCACACGTACTCCATCTATTATCTTTTTTTTTTCAGAACCATTTTAAAGTAAATTGTGTGAGCAGACATCGCCAGCACAGAAACACATTTTCCTACATAATCACTAGAATGTTATCACCACTAGCAAAATTAATAATTGCTTAATGTCTCCTAATACTTAGTTTATATTAAAATTTTCTAAATTGTCCCCAAATGTCTCTTTAGTTGTTTTCTCCCCTCAGCCCCAAAACCAAGCTTCAATTAAGAACATGCATTGTTGCAGTGGTTGTTTGGTCTCTTTGTATTATTTAATCTAGCCTGTTTGTTTTGGACCTTTGAAGACTCTTGTTTTAGTTAATTTATGCAGGGTGTGAAGGAGGACAGAGGTAGTTGGGCTCAGAGCTGGCACTGCCTGACTCAGTCTCCCGCTGGGTCCTCAGGTCAGAGTTCTCCTCGGGGCCCTCCCCTTTTTGTAAGCTGACAAGCTGGGGTGTAAGAGGGCTGAGAGGTCACCCCTGTGTTCTCACAGGCCAGCCTAGACCTAGCACCCCACTTCCCAACCTGGGACCCCAGAGTGTGATCATGCTCCCAAATGGAAAAATGTAAGTTGTTTGTGGTGCTTCCGGAGGAACCAGACAGCCAGGGAGATGGCTCAGTAGAATAAGCACTCGCCCGGCAAGTGCAAGGGCCTGAGTTCAATCCCCACTACTGCAAAATAAATAAATAAATACATGTAATCAGAGGAACCAGCCAGGTGGCAGCGGCGGGGGACTGGCTGGCTTTGGGCGGCTCAGGGCTGAGGTCTGTGAGGAAAGTTCTAGAAGCCGAGGTCGCGTGCATGGAGGCTCGGCCTCTCTCCAGCCAGAGCCCTGTGGCTGCCACTGGCTTCCTCATTCCCACAGGCCCTGGCGGGGGAGGGCCAGGCTGGCAAGGTGGGAATGGGGGGCATCTTTCTCGCCACCCTTCACACATGCTCTTCGTGGTGGCAGCCTCCATGCCAGCTGTGCCAGGCCCCTTCCCTGGCAAGGTGTCCACCTCAGGGAAGAGGACAGCGCAGTCCTGTGTGCCACTGTGTCCTGAAGGAACCAAGGAAGGTTCTGGAAATGGAGGGACCTGCTCAGAATTCCGTATGGGGTGGGCGGTGGGGGCTGCTGCGGCATTGTCGCTCAGAGACACTGAGGGAAGGGAGGGCTGGGTGGTGGCATTTGGGGAGGCCCCGCAGGACGGCAGGGCTGGCCTGGAGCGGCTGCCTCGAGGAGAGTAGGCTCGGCATCGGTGGGCAGGGCGTGGCGCCTGCGCGGGACTGTGTCCACTGCCACTGAGTGAGTTCTGTGTGAAGATGGGGGGCCCCGAGCCACAGGCCTCCATGCTCTGGTGGCTGTTGGTGGTGTTGCGGGTGTGCGTGTGAGCAGGGTGCGTGCTGAGCAGGTGCACACGCGCACGCAGGATGGGTGAGTGCGTGTGGTCTCCGTGCACGGCTGTGTACACGTGACAGGGTGCTGATAGACTTTCCTCGAAGCCTGGGGCTTTGGCCCTGCAAGGGGCCAGCAAGTGTCCCTCAGCCACCAGGCTGAAAAGTCTCAGGGTGCTGGGTGAGGTGGCGCACACCTTAATCCCAGCTACTTGGGAAGCTGAGGCGGGAGGATTTTAAATTCAAATCCAGCCTGGGTAACAATAAAACCTTGTCTAAAAATAAATTTCAAAATGGGCTTGGGGTATAGTTCATTGGTAGAGCACCCCTGGGTTCAATCCCCAGAACTGCCAGAAAGAGGGAAGAAAGAGAAGGAGGGAGGGAGGGAGGGATGGAGGGAGGGAAGCACCCAGGGCGGTAGATTGCAGGTGGACAGAGAGGCCAGGTGGAGAGGGTGTCTCAGCAAAGGCATCTGCATCATGTATATTCTCCACTGCTCTTCATAAAAAATGTTTGAGAGTCTGGCATGGTGGCACATGTGTGTGTAATCCCAGCCCTCAGGAGGCTGAGGCAGGAGGATTGCCATGCATTGGAGGCCAGCCTGGGCTCCATAGTGAGTTCAAAGCCAGCCTGAATTACAGGCTGACACCTTGTCTCAAAACAAACAAACATTGGAAAAATGTTTTGGGCTCCACTCCAATAGGTGTAACTTTCTTTCTTTCTTTATTCATTTTATGTATTTGGTATAGGGTCTCACTTCAAAGCTCGGACTTGTAGTGATCGTCCTGTTTTGAGCCTCCCCAGTGCTTGGATTGCAGGCGTGTCCCACCACATCCAGGGGCGGGGCCAGCCAGCATGTGGTGCTGGGGATCAAACCCCCATCCCTGCGCTTGCCTAAGCAGGCATTTCATCTGCTGAGCCATCTCACTGGCCCAGGTGTAACTTTATTAATAACATACATGTATATACTCCATATCCATGCTTGTAATGCTTAAAAAATAACTTTTTCTTTTTAAGGAAAGTCATACACATAGCAGATACAATTTTTCCATGGCCTGCCTTGAGTTTCTCTGCTGCAGATCTTCGGGACCCCTGCTCTTGTGGGGAGAAAGAGGGCACAGCCTGCTAGGGCCAGAGCTTTTGGGAGGGCGTTCGGGTGGAGAGAGGCCTGGCTGGGTTTGGGGTGATCCTGCAGGTGATTGTTTAATATTTTATGTGTGATTTGAAAGTTGACATTTGGTGACTTCAATGCACAGCGCTTCTGATGTAAGGGAATGTTTGGTAATGATTCTCAGCCTGGGGTCCCTTTAAGAAGTATGTCCCTTCAAAAAAAAAAAAAATCCTACACCTCTACCATAGAACATTTATCTATGTTAAGAGACCATTTTTTTTTTTCTCAGCTTTTATCCAAAATGCTGTCAAGTTCAAATGGTAGGTAGTTTTCACGCTCCTCAGAAGCCCTTGACTGGTTTTGATTAATTTAAAGTTGAAAAAAGTGCTTTCATTATTTCTTGACAAATGTAACATGCTCTGCGGGTGGGATTTCTTGGTGCCTGGGGCCTTGCCGGGGTGGGGTAGGAATGGCAGGCTCCTTATTGGGGGAACTCCTCCGGCCTCTGGGACCCCTGCGAGGATGTGACACAGCCAAGGACAGAGCGACTTTGGAGCGGGCACAGATGTGGGCGGAGCCTTCAAAAGCCAGCCCAGTGAGCGGCAGAGGTGGAAGGTGGAGAAATTTGCATTTGTGGAAGTTGGAGATGAGTCTTTATGTCCTGTGGGACCCCGCAGCTCTGGGTGCTGGAGTCCGACCTCCAAGCATCGGAGGTCTTACCTGGTGTTGGCCGTCAGAGATAATTTTTTTTGGCTCCAGGAATGAAGCTCAGGGCCTTGCGCTTGCCAGGCAGGCCCTGTGCCACTGAGCTATATCCTCAGTCCCTATAATTTTAAGAATACAAGTCATCATGTAACACAAGCGGCACAGGCAGAGGTCTCTAAGTACAGGAGTGGCAGCCTTGCGTCCCCAGAGGCAGATTTTTTTGTCACACAGCTTATGGAAGGAACAAAAGAAAGGTAGAATTGTGTTGCCTAAATTCAGGATTTTCCATTTTTACTCACCGTAAGCCATCCTAGATGTTGACATACACCTGCTGAGAACCTCCCATGGATAAGGACCAAGGCTCAGCCAACAGCATTGTCGCCTCCGGAGCTCTGCCTTAAGCGTGTTCACCGGGGCTATGGAATAGTCAGCCCCTTTCTTCCCCAAGGACCCCTGTTCCCATCACATTTTAACTGAAACCTCTTCACACTGTGATCCATCCGCAGGTAGTGATTTCTTGCCTCAGTCATCGGAATTCTTGATTGCTCATTGGTGGGGGAAAGTCACAAAATAGCCAGCATTTCACTCTACACCTCTCTGTAGCTGGCTCGGGAGGCTGAGGCAGGAGGATCACCATGAGGTTGAGGCCAGCGTGCACTACATAGTGAGACCATATCTCAAAATAAAACGAAACTCCCCGCCTCCAACAAAAATTGTCTGCACCCAGGTGGTCCTGAACTGTAAAACAGCTTCTCACAGACTTCTCCCAGTTCACACACAAGCATCTGCCATAGTGCCGATCCTATGCCTGTGTCCCGTCCTTAGGGCAGGCGTGCCTAGCCCGGCATCCTCCTGCCTTCCAAGCACTGCTTCTCCCCCAAGTTCTGGCTACACTGGCCTTCACGCGGCATGCCGAGCACTCTGTGCCGCCTGCCGAGCGGGCTTTGCACTGAGCGCCACGGCCTGTGGAGCCCTCCTGCTGCTCCGCTCAGTCCCCCACTCCCCCATCCTCCTCCCGCCCTGCTGTGGTGACCACGCCAGCTCTGAGCATCCTTGCACAGGTGC
>NDGN011387233.1:10000-16637 GCA_002564285.1 Tympanoctomys barrerae | reverse complement strand
TTGTCAGTGTCAGCCATGTAGATGAGTCACAGCCATTGCTTGACCAATTTGCTCTCTGTGAAACACCGAGAGAACATTTTCTCTCCAGGTGACTCTCCTTAGGCTCATTATACATCATCGATCACTTTCTTCTGTGACCCCATAATCTCCTTGAATAGAAAATTTGGAACACCACTGAGTTACATGATGTTACAGTACAGGTTCTCTTAATTCTTGAGTCCTCACTGACCTTGAATGGCTAGGGTCAAAATGTTGGCTAAGGTAATAAAAGTTTTAAAATATTAAAATGATGCTACATTTCAAAACAAGATGATAGGAACTCAATAATATTTTTAAGTTACATATTGTTATCTCCAAAACTAGATCCATGTCTATCATGATGTACTAAACTAAAGTTGAAATGGGTTAAAGATCTAAATATTAAAACATAAACACTAAATATGCTGGAGGAGAAGGTAGGTAGAAATCTTGAAGATGTAGGCAGAGAATTCATGAACAAAAAGCAAACTACACAGGAAATACATTAAAGAATCAACAACTGGATCTCACCTTATTGAAAAATTTTTACACATCAAAGGCAATCACCAAAGGAGTAAAATAAAAACAAAAACAAAAACATGAATTGGAAAAAAATGTTAGCCAACTGTCCTTTAAAGGACTTCTGTCTAGAACATATAATGAATTTTTTTCAAAGGCTTTCAAAATTCAAAGACCCAATCCAAAATTGGGTACCTAAGATGAATATACACTTCTCAGATGAAGAAATACAAATGTCAAATATATTTGAAAAAATGTTCCTTCTTCACTGTTTGTGGGAGTGTAGACTGGTACAACCACTTTAGAAATCAGTGTGGTGATTTCTTAGAAAACTAGAATGAAAGGTCCCATTCAACCCAGCTATTCCCTTTAGGTATTTTTCCAGAGTCCACATAGTTTCTTTTTTTTTTCTCTCTCTCTCTCTGAATGCCTTCAGGGCATATATACCTGGCTTGAGTTGTGGGGATCGAACCACAGCAACCTGAGCCTGACTGCTTTGTTCAAACAGCCACTTAAAGAACTGAGCGATGGGGCAGGCCCACCCACATAGTTTCTAAAAAACAAAAACAGCAATAAATCCATCTAAACATACATAAGTGAAAGAAAAATCAAATCAGAAAATGACAGAAATTCCTTCATAGTTTCCTTGTCTTTTTTTTTTTCGGAACCAGATATTGAACTTAGACCCTTGTTGTTGCCAGGCAAAAGCTTATTCTACTGAGCCATGTCCCTAGCACTTAAGCTCTCCTCCTTTATTTATTTATTTATTTTTTATTCTAATTTTTTTGTGGAACTGGGGACTGAACTCAGGCCCTTGTCTTATAAACTCTTTTAGTTTTATGTTATTTTGTAGGAATTGCTCAGGTCACTTGTTTTTCAAAAGCAATTTTTGTAGAAAGATTATAAATGGTATAACATTAACTTGAGTATCTAAACAGCAAAAATATCATTTATTAATAAGACTGAAATATGAGGGAATTCAATTACCAGATATAAGATGAATCAAACCTTTTTACATTGGCTCTTTCTAATGGAATTTGCTTGCTCAAGGATTTTGTGCACTTACTCAAAGTGTTATTAATATTTGCATATGTTATCACCATTTTAATGACAAAGAAACAGACCTGGTGAGGCTGACTCAAAATCTAGAGCTCCCAAATGCCACGTGGTCCAAACCCAGGTTCATCCTGCTCCCAAAGTTGTTATGCCTGCCTAGTGCTGACAGCTTCTATAACTAAACATCAAAAATTACATACAACTAAACAAACCAACTTTGCTCCATATTCCTTGCCACCCAGCAAAGTAAAACCAAACAAAATTAAGATTTGGTGCTTCTCTGACATGTCTCTCTGTCATCAGCATTTTCATTATATAACACATGGCCATATCATCATGAGCCGGTGTTTCTGCTGAACTCAGATACTCATCTTCTAAACTTTCTTTCTTTTCTTCCCTTCCACCCATGAACACTGCCAGACAATGATTACGATTTGCCGCACTGAATGACAGAGATGCTTTTCTCTGCTATACCAATGCATTTATCAGGAAATTCCAAAGATTTGAGATTTGAATTAAGGTTTTTTTTAATTGATGACATTATAAAGAACAATAAACTACATACTATAATGTAAGAAGATTAAAACAACTGAGAAAATGTGATGGTTTGACATTTGATGCTTTGACATGTCAAAACCCAGAAGGATTCAACTTTCTTTGGGTTAGTTAATAGAGATATAAGACAATTCACCAGTAAGCATGCCTTTCCTGTTCTCACAAACCAACAGACACACACAGTCAATGATTAACTTCTATTAGACATTGATAGCCAGAGATACCCAGGGCCACTGGACTCCTATCCCTATTGCCTAGGGTCAAGGACTTCATAAAATCCATTATACATACCACAGGACCAACTGAAATTTTTCACATTAACAATCTTAAATCTTCTAAGTGAGCTTCACTCATTGCTTTCCATGGAAACCACCACAGAAACTCTTGCCAATATGGCCTCCTATCCTTTTCTTTACCTAGCCCTAGTGTTTCCTTCTGACTCCTATCATTTCTCATGCCATGGTATAAAGCCTCTTCTTGGTACCTCTGCATATATCAAGCTATCTTTCCCTTGGAGATCATCTCCTAATCCATTGGCTTCATCATACATGATTAAAAATAAAATCTACATCTTCAAAACACTCCAAAGACTGGGGAGATAGCTCGGTGGTCCAAGTGCCTGCCTGGCCAGTGCAAGGACCTGAGTTCAATCCCAGAACCCTGGGTGTGCTTTGCCAGTCACTGAAACCAGATGTAGTGGCACACGCCTGTAATCCCAGTGCTGGAGAAGCTGAGACAGGAGGATCACTATGAGTCCAAGCTTCATGAGACCCTATACCAAATAAATAATAAAAAATGAATGAATAAAACACTCCACAAAGCCCCAGCCTCATGACATGATTCACACTCCTTGAAATACTAAGTTTGTATTATAGTTTGTATGTAATGAAAATTAACAGTGCTGAGTCAACTGTGATTCCAACTGAAACTTTTCCATCCCGGTCTGAACAGCAATTCATAAGCAACTCTGTCTGTATTGAAAGGCCTGGACAGTGTGTATGCACATGCATATGTGTGTGTGTGTGTGTGTGTGTGTGTGTGTGTGTGTGCGTATAGTGTTATGGACAGAGTCTAGGACCTCACACATGCTAGACCAGTACTCTATCACTAAGTTACATTTCCAGTCCCACAAAAAACCTTTTGTTTATCATAAAAATGTTTTAAAAATCATCAAGTTGTGTCAATGCTTAAATCACTGAATAGGGTGAGCTATCTTATATTTCGCTATAGATCTGCACCCAGAAGAACTGACTTCACATAACTACTGGCTTCTCGAATGCTAAATGAGAATGTCTGAGTTCTAGGCAAGACTTTAAAAAGTAACACTAGTGGAGTGATGAGTTGCAAGACTAAAATATAAATGTTTAAATACAAATCTCTCTGCACAAAGTTTTGAATGCCTAAAATGGATTTAGTCTGAATAGAAAATGTTCACAACTACCCCATAAAGCATTGTTTATTTTCTCTTATGAAGGCTCACTCCCTCAGTATCACTTCCTCGCCAGGATGTGACGTTCTCCGGGGCAATTTCCAGCTGCCGCCTTTGCCAGCCAGCTGATCACCAGCAGTCAACACACTGACCCTGGAGAGTGTGAAGACGCCCTGTTGTCAGCTGGTGTGCACAGCGCAGCTCCAGCAGTGAGAGGCCCTCCAGACCCTCCTGTGCTCTCTGGCTTCAACTTGGCAGTGTGAGGAGGCTGCCAGGACAGCTCCAGGAGGGGAGCCAGGGGAGCGGTGCGCCAGAGCCAGCAGGTGGGAACAGCCAGCAGCAGTTGTGAGAGGCAGATCAGTCTTTCCAGCAGTTAAGACAGCCAGCAGAGGTGGGAGCCAATGTTGCTCTTGTTATCCGATATATAGGCATTGTTGTAAATGACACCAGAGCCCCTATACATTTCTCACTGGGCTTGTTAACCAGGTGGCAATTTTACCAGTCACCATGGTGCCAAGCAAAGCGTATGCTATATCATTTAACTGACATTTGTGGCCAGGGAATTATGTTTCTTGGAATAATGTCTTAGAGACAGCAATGAGTTCTGCTGTTTATACAATTTGTCCTGTAAGATGCTCAAGGCCCTGGCAGATTGCACCTGGATCAGACTTAGACCACTACTCACAAGTAAGTAAGGAAGTACTATCTAGCTACTTTACAAACTAGAAACCTAGTAAGTGAATATGTTGTTTCCGAAATTACAATCTTGTAAAGTAAGAAGTAGAATCAAGATGGAAATACAGAGTTCTGAATGTCATTTTCATACACCACCTCCTTACCAATTGATGGAGTACAAACAAAAGACTGAACTAGGACAGTTTGTCCTCATTATATTCACTTCAGGATACAACAGTGAGAAGATGGGCTTGGTCCAAGCACTTGGGAGCTGAGGCAGGGCAATCACTATAAGCTTGAGCCCAACCTGGTCTACAGAGTAAGTTCACGGCCACCCTGTCTCAATGTGAAGACAAAAATTAAGAGTGAGAGACTGTAGAATGTAAGAATCTTTTATTAATTTTTCATCTAGAAAAAAATTAAATGTGTATTAGAGAAGTAAAAATGTATTAGAGAAGTATCATTTTTACTTCTCTAATACACATTTTCTAAACACAAAACATTTTCTAAATACAAAACATTTTCTAAACCCTTTTTATGATCAGGGATCATTAAAAAGCAGATTTTATAAGGAATATTTTTCCAGTTAGAATAAGTTCTAATAAGCTTCTGAAATGGACAAGACCCACCAATAAATAGACATCCTTGCTTGCCTGTAACAAATTCTATTATCAGTGCATTCTATCTGTCTGTCTGTCTGTCTGTCTGTCTGTCTGTCTGTCTCTATCTATCTATCTATCTATCTATCTATCTATCTATCTATCTATCTATTTATCTTGTATTTTAGAGAAGAGTCTACAGGGTGTTCAGGATCTCACTATTAGATCAGACTCATAGTGATCCACCTGTTTACAGCCTCCCAATTGCTGAGAATACAGGTGCGCACCACCATGCCCAGTCTCAATAGCTGTCTCAGCGTACCCTGAGGCTGGGGCCAGTGTGACAGGCCGGGGGATTGAACCCCCTACCCCTCTGCCTGGTTGCACGTGCTTTAATTTGCTGAGCTGTTTGGCTGACTCTCTATTTGTGCATTTTAAAGATTCATAAATTTCTTAAGACCAAGTCTGGTTTTAAGGATATCATAATCTGTGGACAAAGCAAAGCTAACCGAGAGGAATTACCAACCAACACTAAGAAATTATGCATCTGACTCCAGACTCTTTCTGTAATCAGATTAGAAAAAAATAGAGATACCTGCAGTAATGCAGAAAGGCTGTGTGGAGAAAGGAAAGTCAATGAGCTTCACCCTGTGTGGGTTGGGTAGGATGGGCACCACCATTATGTGCAGCCTTATACTAAGAGTCAGTCTTGTCTGCTACAAAAAAATGGCAACTACTGGAACCAATTTGAGTCATTTGGACCTAACCATACATGAAGAACTAGACTGTAATACTTTGATGTGATGGTTTTTAGAAATATAAAACGGAATCTTGTAAAAATACTGTGTATATACTTCCAGATTCACTCAGATCCCTGCTTCGGAACCACCATGTACGTCCAAGCCAAATTCACCCAAAAGGAAGAGGTAGACCACACTGATTTAGTAAGCCCTCTGCCAACATCTTGCCTTTACAAAAGCAGGCCTTATTGTCACTCCTTTTTAAAAAGCAGAACAAATTAGAAATGGAATGAAAAGGATTTCTCAGTCTTTTAAATCCCTAGGAGATACATACCTGAAATACGTTAGCTGAAGTTTTAAGATGAAGGAAATGAAGTTTGAAAATCACTATATGTACTACTTTATCAAAATCTTTTTTGTTCTATGGTCCTGAGAATACAGCTAAGAATAATAAATAATTTAAATTTCAGGCTAAATATTCACTATCTCTAAACGTACTGAAGAATCGATACACAGAATTCTTGAACAAGGCACACTCTTCACCCCCCCAAGTCAGTCTCCCCCAGTTGGTTCATCTTTTCTACATCTGTAACTGTCTTACATCTCTCGCGCCTTCTTTCTGCTATTTCATCTTTTATTGCAGGTATCATACTTGTGGGGTTTGTAAGGAAGTCAGGTCCTAGCCACTACCCCTCATGTAATAGTCACTTGACACATCTTGCTGTTTCTAAGCAGCATCTCCCACAACTTGTTTGGATCTGCCATTTCTTGGCTGTATATTTGTGTCATATTAGGTTTCTGGGGGGAAAAATCAGAACATTCTGAGCTGCCTTTGTTTCTGGTGCCATTCTTTACTTGTTTCTTTTGATTCTGAAGCATCTGGGCCACTGCTGATGTATTACTCACAGTTCCCTCCTAACATTTGCTGAGTCCAGAGAAAGTTTCACACCATCTTTCATATTTGAACACACGGCTGCTGTTGTTAGTGGGACAGTAAACAAGATGTGCCTGAATTGAGAGTCACCTACTTGTCTCTGTCTGTTTGC
>NDGN011387233.1:0-5000 GCA_002564285.1 Tympanoctomys barrerae | reverse complement strand
TATTCATCTCTGAATATTCTTTTATTAAAATTTATGTATTTGCTACAGGGTCTCACTATGCAGCTTGGACTCATAGTGATCCTCCTGTTTTCAGCCTCCCCAGGGCTGGGGTTACAGGCGTGTGTACTACCACAACCAGACTCAGTCAGTGGCTCAGCATGCCCTTATTTTGAGATAAGACAGAGTTAGAGAAGAGAAAACCCAATTCATGTATATGAGAAAAATTAGGATGGCTCTTAAACTTCATACCAGTCCACCATAGCTCATCATTGCATGGACTGGACAGGCAGAAGAGCTAAGACTGAGAAATAAGTGTGCTCATATGTTTGGCTTTATTAAGTGGTAATTGACAAAAGAATGCAAGTGTCATGATTTAGAACATATTGTATACTGACAATGGTATTTTTTCTTTTCCTAGTTTCTTTTTTTTTTCTTATAGAAAATAGGATTACTGTTGAAAGCAGAGCTTTTGGCTTATGTGATAAGATAATAGAAGTTTTCAAGAATGGGTAAGAATTACTAAGAGAAAAAAGAGAGACCTTCACCATTTTTATGAAATAAAATTTTTATAGTGAGAGAATGATATTGTATCTAGAAGGAAGCATGGAATCATTTAGAATCATTTTATAAATTTTGCCAGATGTTTCTTGTCCAAAATAAATGCATACACCCTATCCTCAAGAATTCTCACTCCTCAAGGAGCAGACAGACAAGCATACACATGCATTCAATTTGCTAAATTTATATAAATTTTACTATTCATCATTTATGAATGAAAAAACTGAGTTTTATATTAATTCACTCATCAAGTAAATGATGTATTTCAGTCAAAATTCTAATTTTCTGATCCCAGGGCAAGTGCTCATAGAGTCCCTTGTTTAAATATCCGTATTTTAAAGAAAAATTTCTAGAGTAAGTTTTATAAAACTAATGAACATTGTAGGTATAGTATCATTTCGCACTTTTTTCATTATTATGTTTTAAAATTCATGTATATTGGTGTGAATAGCTTCATGACTTTTTGCTTTTACGTGTCCTCATACTTCTTCCATTAGTGGAAAGAATAATTGTAATTCAATACCATTATTTTAGGTATTAAATAAAATGAATCCAAGCATTTTCTCAACTAACCACCACTAGGTATCAGCATAATTAGAAAAAAAAAATTCCCCAGTAGTACTGTATAATAAGTTCACTTATGTCTTGCAATGTGTTCCTAAGAGATAATTTTATTTGTGCTGATATCACATGAAATGGCATTATTCATCTAACTAAATCATAAAATAATAAAATAACAACTTAAATAATCATACAGAAACTGTTTTACTCTGGCCCACCATTATTGCCAGGAAATTCAACAATTAGGTCTGGCACACAATGGGCATCAATATGCAAGTCATTTAGTTTTGAATTAAAGTTATTTGAAGTTCTATTTAAAAAGTTTCAATTACAAATGTCTTTTAAAGCAATTAATGAAAATAACTGAATTCACCCACGTGACTATAGAAAATTGGATTGCTTTCACACTTGTTAGGTGGTTGGGTTGCTTAAAGAGTTCTTTTGGCTGGGCACACTACCTAGCATGCATTCCACTAGTATTCATTCAGCTCTTGCTTGCAGGACTCACTGAGGCACTGATGGGGACACAGTAGTTGCTAAGAGAAATCACCTTGCAACAAGTTCCTTAATTTGGTACACTTGGGTCTATCCATGGGTTGCCGTACCTGCAGCCTGACATGGCACAAGGTCATGACCATGGATGGTAAATAGACAGCTTTCTCAGGGATCAGCTCCAGCACACAAGTTTATCACCCTGAGTGTAGTATACAGAAAAGGTTATTCTGGGACTGGACACAAAAATAAGTGCAGAAATAGCACCAGTGCTGTTGCTTCTGGTGTGCTAGTGAAGACAAGTCAGTCGTCCACACTGATCTTTAATTTCTGTAATCATCCAGATACACATTCTCACTCCTGGGTTAAGAAGAAGTGAGCACCCACTCTGAGATGAACCTGGCTCTGAAATGTGAAAACCCTTGGGGATTTAAAAATCTTCAGTAATGAATATTCAGAATGATTGCAGGAAAGACTTTCTTTGTCAGTGCACCTCACACCTAAAGCAAATTACTTTTGAACTGTGCCTCAAATAAAAAGAACTAGATCATTAAATGACATTCAAGTTGGCTTGAAGCGTGAGAGTTACTTACAGTGCATCTTTCATATAGTGACTTGAGAATAATGTATTATGGATTAATCTGTGGATTAAATTCTCTATTTGTTCCAACAACCACTTTTCCCTTCCTGAGGCATAATTGATTGTTTGGAAGGTGGGCAAAAATATATTCCGATGCTCTATATAAAGCTAATGAACTATAATTAAGTGTATTATTAGAAGGCTCTGTCAGTTCCAAGTGCTCTTTTTCCATATCTGACCATATGTTATTACACATAGCAATAAAATTTTTATAAATTTTACAAAGAACACATGGATTTGTTTGTTTATATTGTTTGTTTTCTAAATTAGGTTTTAGCATTGATCTTTAGTTTGAGATAATTATTTTCTAGCAAAAGAAAACCCAAACTAAAGCTTTTGTGAGAAAACTCACCCGATTTTAATTATTAATACATCCCTCGTGCTGAACCTGAAAACATCTGATTCCTCCAGGCAGTTTTCAAGAACCCGAAGTCAAACTAATTTTATGTTAAAGTAAAATTAGTTTGTAATTAAAGATTAAAATTTAGTCAGGAAATCTGAATTTTTTTCTTAACTTTTCCATGTGTTAGTTTGTGACCTTGACCAAATTTGTTTTCTCAATGAAAAAATTTAGAAAATAATAGGAAGTATCCAGTATGTTATGATGATTAAATGGGAAAACATACAACATCAAAACTACCATTTCATGGGCTCAGCGGCATAAGCACCTGCCTGGAAAGTGCAAGGTCCTAAGTTTGATCCCTGGTACCAGCAAAACAAAATACAAGAAAACACAACAATACAAAACAAATAAACCCTACTATTTCAAATGTTTGCTATGAAACAGGTATTGGGCTACTTATGTTTTAGTTTATATACCACTTGGAATTTTAGTTTTTAATATTTTTATTTTAGTATTTTTTTACTTTGTGTTATTTTGTTTTTATTCAATATGTTAAAAATAATGGTATTTATCTACTAGATGCTTAAAAGCTGATATTAAAATGACTGAGATTTAGCTGTTTTTCTTTATGTGATTGTAATTTTTTTCTGATTGAACCCACTATTTTGCACTTGCCAGGCAGAAGCTTATTCTGCTGAACTATGCCCCCAGTCACTATAATTTTTATGTAGGGTCTTTAAAAGGATTTTTTTTTTTGTATTTAATACAGGGTCTACAAGGTGTCACTACACAGATTTGACTCATACTGATCCTCCTGTTTCCTGTCTCCCACGTGCTGGGATTACAGGCTTGCACCACCATGCCCCTCTCATTTGCCATCTCAGCACACCCTGGGGGTGACGCTGGCATGACACACTGAGGATCCAACACCGGGGCCTGCATCTGCCTGAACAGGCACTGTAGTCCACTGAGCTATCTGGCCAGTCCTTATAAAGAAATCTTAAAGAATTACAACTTTAAATCATAGTGTGAGAGAGGAGCTTTAATAAAACAGGGAGAATACTGAAAGAAACATGAAGCTTAATTGCTAGTCCTAGCTTTTCCTTTTGAAGCTCGAGCTTGGGCAAACTGGTTTTGGTGGAAAGAGAATTACCTTTTCTGTAAAGTAAGGCTGAATTAAATCTTAAGCAAGAATGTTTGTTTTGTGCTGCTGCTCCTGTAACATCTACAACTATGTCTGGCCCTTAAATGATAATTAATACATTTTACCGAATTAAAGAATTAACATATTTGTGTAACATATTGCAATTTACAATGATTTTCCTATATTATCATAATCAATTCTACCTTGCACACTGCAAGCTTTGCTATAATCAATAAATTTATTCCCAAGGTAAGATTTAATAATTGAACATATAATTATGCTGATGTTCAGTGCATCATTTATTTAGTAGAATTTATACAGTTATTTAGCTCCCTGTATGCATTTCCTAATAGAGAATAATTGAAGGTGTGTATGTGAATTAGCTTTCCAAAGACTAAGTCACTAGAAATTTTGTGCATAGAAATCATGGAATTTAAGTTACATTTTCATAATTTCAAAAAGTCCTTGTGGATGCAGTATTCACAACAGACAGGGAATAAGAACTGAAAAAAAGGGAAATCAAAAATAATGTAGAACAGGGCTGGCCAAATAGCTCAGTGGATTAAAGCACCTGCAAGCAGGCGCAGGGCCCAGGGTTTGATCCCCAGGCCTGTCTTGTGGGCCCCGCACCCCCCCCCCATGGCAAGCTGAGACAGCAGTTGAGACTGGGCGTGGTGGCGTGTGCCTGTAATCCCAGCACTTGGGAAGCTGTAAACAGGAGAATCACTACAAGTCCGATCTAGTAGTGAGACCCTGAACACCCTGTAGATCCTTTCCTAAAATGAAAAAATTTAAAAAAAAATGTAGAACAGAGATGATGGTGGTTTGAACTCACTTGAAGATAATGATCCTAGTTAATTTTGAATTTCAGTGTGAGTTCAGATTTTCTGACAGATTAGACATCAGACTCTAGAGAAAGTAGGAGCTTGGAAAAAGCTGCTGTTTTTATCCAAGCAGCTAGAAGGATGGACACGGAGCACAGAGCAGGAAGAAGGGGATTGGACTGCACACAGCCAAGAGCGTGGGCTTGTGTAGGTGCGTGCATGTGTGTATCTGTATGTGTGACTAGAGAGCGAGGGCGTGAGGCTGGATGACGTTTAAATCCAAGAGTCCAGAGAAGGTAGTGACGGTAAGTGGGCTGAGGTCAATGCAGTGGAAGGACGTAGGGAGTCCAGTGGGAGCACAGCAAAGAAAGGCGAGAAGAAGGGCCAGCAAAACAGGGGAAGACCGGGAGCGCAAGATCTTGGAGGCTTGAAAAGAAA
>NDGN011387228.1:0-12630 GCA_002564285.1 Tympanoctomys barrerae | reverse complement strand
CTCGTAGCGATCATCCTGTTTTTAGCCTCCCAAGCACTGGGATTACAGGTGTACCACCACACCCAGTATTAATAGTCTCAGTGTGCCCCCGGGGCCACTGGGCACACAGAGGTGGGGGGACTGAATCCCAGCCCCTGCGTCTGCCTAAGCTGGCACTTTAGTCTGCTGAGCTATCTGGCCAGCTCTAGAACCTGCTCTCTTAAGGTGCTGAATTTGGAAAAAAAAAATTTAGTGGTTAATCCAGTACCCTTGTTTTACAAAGAAATACTTAGGTGGGGGGGAAGATGGCTCAGTAGAATAAGCACTTGCCTGGTAAACTCAAAGGCCTAAATTCAATCCCTGGTTCTGCAAAAAAAAAGAAAAAAGAAAGAAAGAAATAAAAGAAAAAAGAAAAGAAATACTTAGGGTGTGTTAAGTAAATAACATACTTGAAATAGTTTCAGGTACAGAAAAATTCCTTGGTGTCACAGTGGCACCAGTGAGTGACTACGTGCTTGCCGTGTGCCAGTCACCCACAGTTTACTAATCCCCCTATATTGTCACACTGCTTTCTGTCCACCAAGATTTCACATTCCAATTTAATAAAGATTCCGTGAATAGCTTATGAATATCTTAGATCTGTCCTGTCAGATGTACTTCCATTTCATAAATTCATATATGTTTTCTCGATACCACTGTGTCATTTGAATTGCACAAAATAGCATATGCAAACAGTTTTACTCAAGATTTAGGTTGACAAAGCTGAATCAATATTCTGTACTCAGCTGAATGCATCATTAATAAGAACTCCTTCAGAGACTTACTGGTATCTTTCAGGAAAAATATACCCTGAAGACTAATACTTAAGAAGCTGAGATAATCATGTGATTAATATTTTTATTGGCAAGAGAAAGTGATTTATATGTATTTGTTCTCCTACTGGGATTCTACATACATTCCATAAAAATATTAAGTAACTAATCAATGGGTACATTTCAGATTGAAGAAGTCTGTCAGCTTCCCAAGTTTTAAATATATCTCAATAGATATTTAATGTTATTCATGTTCTTCTTCTGTTCATCCAGTGGAACTACAAAAATATTAGTATCTTTTCACAGCTTTTTCCAATGTTGTAAAAGAATTCTATTTTACAGAAATATTTGTTTGATCATTAAAATCATGTGACTGGAAAATAGGCACATTTCTATGTTTATTTCTATAGATAACACACTCAACTATATGATACATCTAATACACTTCATTACAGGATAGTTTTTCTTTTTCTTTTTTTTTAATCCGTAATGTTGTTAACCTCTCACTGCACCTAGCGTATGTCTGAAATGGTGTCATGGATATGTCAGTGTGACAGTTAGTCTTTATCATCATTTTGATCCGTGTAAGAGATGCCTCGCAGGTGAGTAAGTACATGTGTGGTGTGCCTGGGAGCCACAGGAATGGGACTTTGACCACTGCCTGGTCCCGGCCCCTTCCTCTCTGGCTCTTCGCCTGCTCCCTTCTTCCTGGCTGCCCGAGCTGGGCAGATGTCTCTACTGTGCCCTTCTTCCATTGTGTTTCTGCATTGGAGGCATTGGACTCTGGACTGAACCTCTGCAACTATGAGAAAAATAAATATGTGCTCCTCTGAGTGGGTTTTCTAAAGTAGTTGATCACAGCAAGGAAAAGCTGTTTAACGCAGCATGTCTAGGAAAAGGGCAGAGTGTACGTAGAGTCTGGTGTCCTCTGTGGTGGTAGGCATCCTTGAAGGTCTTGAAGCTCATACTGCGAGGGTAAGAAGGACTGCTGGAATTTCTCAAGCAAGACTCGGAAAGAGCAAAATATCTGTAATAACTGTCAATTTTATGGATGTATTGCTGTTTACTCATTGAGATAGGAATATTGATTTAAAATATGTATACTTAGGGCCAACCAAATAGCTCAGCAGATTAACAGCTCGGTGGCCGGGGTTTGGTCCCCAGTGTGCCCTGCTGGCCCTGCCCCCAGGGTGCACTGAGATGGTGATTAAGACTGCGCGCGGTGGCACACACCTGTAATCCCAGCACTTGGGAGGCTGAAAACAGGAGGATCACTACGAGTCCAATCTATGTACATAGTGAGACCCTGTAATCCCCGTAGACCTCATAGACCCTGTCCTAATTACAGAAAAATAAATAAAATGTGTATACTTCATGTTTTATAATAATTTAAAATGTACTGAGTTAAAAAGAGTCATCTTCGCTTTTAACATTTTCAGTAGTTGTCCATTTTGTACTTAGAGAAATGTTGTAATATAAAAGTGTATGGGGCCAGGGGCATGAGCACCTGCCTGGCAAACACAAGGTCCTGAGGTCAATTACCTATTAGAAAAAAAAAAAAAAGAAAAAGAAAGTATGGGGCTTCTCAACATATGTTTGTTTGAAAAGGAAGTTCTGGTTTGTGTGCTTAGCTAGTTTGAAACTTCTGAATCTCCTTAGAGAATGTGGTCACATATTGTACCTATGGAAATACCATGTCACATGCTTTGGGCCCGTACCCTTCCAATATTACTACCATTAGAGGAGATGTTACAATAAGTCAGACTTGCTTTTTTTAATTTGAAAGAAAATATCTATTGAATTATAAAATTTGAAGAGTTTTCAAAATTTTAGCTCTTTTGGAAGTTCTAGGTCAATATTTGTTCCACTCTGCTATGCGTGTGAACCAGCCGGGAATCTTAGGATAATAAAGACAGTAGACCAGCAGATGTGAGAATGCATTTTCCAGAAAAGCCAATGCGGAGGGTCCATGGAGAGCTCCAGTATGCAGTAAGATATAATGTAATACAAAAAGCAGATCAAGAAGTCAAATGTGTCTCAGGCTTTGTTTGGGGCCTAAATTGGGTAACTAACGCGAGTATACTGTATTTCTCAAGTTTACAGGATCACATTATTTTCTGTAGGTACATATAATAGTAATTTTTTATTTTTAATTTTAACATAATTAGATTCTAATTTCATCTGGATTTTCTGATTGTCTACTCTCCATTTCCATGTATTTTATTTAGCTCCTTTGATAGCATGTTTGTTTACCAACAAAGAGGACTTGGGCCAATTGAAGAAGATACCATTCTTGTTATAGATCCAAATAATGCTGCAGTACTCCAGTCCAGTGGAAAAAACCTGTGAGTTAGATCACTTTTTATAAGACTTGTTCTACATATTATCACTCAATCTTAAAAGAGTACATCATACAACTCCCCTCTTTAGGAAAGCAAAAAAACTAGTTTGGCCTTCCTAGCTTTCATTTTTTAGATAGCTGGTTCTAAATCTTAATTAAATATTAGAATAGCTTATGAAGCTTAAAGAAATTATGTTCAGATAGTCATTGGCCATTTGTCATCTTTTGAGAAACTGCAAGGCAGGTCCTTTGCTCACTTCATAATTTCAGAATTCTCACCACAGACGTATTTGAGGTTATAAGTATGATCATTAGTTTGATGTCATCAATACCCATTGTAGGGAAGTATCATTACATCACATTGTATCCTGTAGATATATATATAATGATGATTTTTTATTTATAATTTTTAAATATTAGATTCTAGTTTCATCTGGAGTACAGCCAATGTGGCAATTCTAATGTATAGTCAAGCATGAAAGAGCCTTTGATATACATACATAGTGAACTGAGCTGCTAGTCAGATCTAATGATTTCAAAAAATTCTTCAGCAGAGGAGTTTCATACTGAATTCATCAAGTAATACTCATAGGAAAAAGAGCTACTCCGCATCTGAAATGAAGGCTAAACACATAGCATTTTTAGCTTTCCTGAGCATGCATATGTAATTTGGCTCTGAAAGCCACTTACTATTTGGTCTTATTTCCTAGATGGCATTTGGCAGCTGAAACAAAATGTTGGCTGATTTTCATGGTTAGTGAAAGAAAGGGCCACCTGCCTGCAGAGTCTCCTCAGCCATTGCGACCTGGCCGCTTCAAGAACTGCGCCCTACTCCATCTGCTTAGGCATGGGCAAAGCCAGCTCCTCTGAAAGGCAGGGAGCCACTGCTTTGGAAGCAGCTGCTAGTGGAGCTGGCAGTGATGAGGCTTAGACTTTTAAAATACTAGTCTCTGATGATGAGTCAGAAGCCAAATTCTAGTACCAGTTCTGCCACTCTGTGTTGAACCTGTCTGTTTGGAGCTAGTTCCAAAAAGAGACATCCATATCCCAGAAAGGAATTAGGAGAGAAAGCTGCAACAAGCCCTGCAAAGCCATAGGGAATGTCTGCATTGAAAGGGAATCATCAGTCAAGATCAGATTGTTACAGTCTCAGCTTATAAAAGAAAATCTGTGGTGCCAGGATCGTAGGAAGGCAAGAAGCTGACAGATAAGGCTTTTGGATTGGCAGATGCTATTTAACTGGAACCCCTGAACATACTGCCCCTGTGTTGCTTAACGCTGTCCAGGTTCCGTTGACCTGCAGCCTTCATCTAAGTCAGCTCATAATTCTCCCCTGTAGATCCCCAGAGGGGGTCGCTGCATAGACCACCTTTCTCTGATGACTGGCCATACTCTGGTTTTTCTTCAGATTGTGTAAATCTTTTACTAATGACTGGCCAGCCCTCCACTTCACTTGCCAGGATGGTCACAGCCCTGTGTTTTGTTTTCTTTAGTAGACACTTAGAAAGCTTCTAAGTCATACATTTAATATCTTATATTAAAATTGTATTTCTTTAAAGTATATTTTAATTATACTATTGAAACCCATTGGTATTTCTCTAAACAATTTGTTTTGTATATATTTCTAAAATGTTAATATCTGTGATGTACACCATACTTTATAATAGACATCTATAATTTTCATAAGCTTTATTTATAGATTGTCATGGGACTCAGTATTACACTTTTTCTCCATTATAAAGGCATTTTCATTTTCCAATTTAGTTTGCTTTTTTCTATAATAATACAAATAGACACTCAATAACTTATAAAATTATATAGCCTTTATGGATTAATTAGAAAGAAATTACTCTTGGGTGTGCTTGGAGAAGAGATACATAATGAAATAATCATTTTTTATTTTGCAGATTTTATTTGCCACACGGGTTGAGTATAGATAAAGATGGAAATTACTGGGTCACAGATGTGGCCCTCCATCAGGTAATCTTCCCATCCGGCAGTGCTCATGTAGAAGATCACAGGGTTAAGCTTTCAGAATGTTCTAAATACATTGGACTCTTCTTCATGACCTGTTCAGTTTACAAGGAATGGAACAGCCCTGTCTTACTTCTGCTTGTAAACAGAAGTGGCTTATAAACAACAGAAAGTTGTTCTCACAGTCCTGTAGCCGGGAAGCCTGAGGTTGGGTAGTAGCTTGGTTGGGTTCTGCCGAGGGCCTTCCTCGGGGTTCCAGACTGCCATGTTCTCACTGCCCCCACACACTGGAGAGTGAAGCATTTTCTGTGTCTCTGCTTGCAAATGCACTAGTCCTGTTCATGCATGCTCTGCCCTTATGTCCTCCTTATCTCCCAGAAGTCCTGCTTCCCAATACTGTCACATTGGAGGTAAGGATTTCACCATGAATTTGTGAGACACAGATATTCAGTCCATATCAATCCATACTTAAAATTTTTCTTTTTCTACTGGTCTATGAAAATAAGTAGTTAATGCTTTAATTTGTTTCATTTCCCTTTTTTTTTTTTTTTTTTTTTTTTTTTTTTNTTTTGCCTGTGGAACTGGGCATTGAACTCAGGCCCTTATGCTTGCCAGACAAGCACTTATCCTACTGAGCCATCTCCCCAGCCTCTCATCTCCTTTTCTCAGTTGTACTTTTTATCTTAATTTCTTATACATTTCTTTTTTTTTCTCTCTTCTTCCAATTTTGCATGTACATATCAAGTAATATGAATAACTGGTTAGAAGACAGCACTATGTTTTACAACAAATATTGTGAAATTCATATTAATTTGTTAAGTGAAAATCTCTATGACTTGCAATTTTTTGTTTTAATTCTAATTTGTACTCTCTTTAAAAAAGAAAAAAACAAGGAAATTTTTTAAAAAAGAACTCAGTGCTAGAAAAAGTTAATATATGAAGTCATTCTTCTCCCTTGGGTTGACAGCAAGCTTAGGGCAAGACTTGAAGCATGACTAGAGTATCTCCAAGGGTCCTTCTGAGCTCCTGGAAGGCAAATGTAGGCTTTCTGCATTTGCTTTTATTTCCTCTGTCCCTGAGTCTTACTTCTATTCATTACTTGTGCTTTGTACGTCTTTCCTAAGCTACTGTACTATTCCATAAATTGAGCCAGGGTCCATAATTTAAATGTATAAATATATTTAAATTTACATATGCATATTTAAACACAGGTTATGTATATATTTTATGCATGTATACGTATAAAAGTCAAACACTTTGTCCTTTTTCAGAGACACTATAGTTCAGTCACAAAAGAGTCTTCAAGTCTTTCCCCTGTGTAAAATAAGTTTGTTAATGGATGGTAAGAAGGTGGCCAAGAAGTCAAGCAAAAGCTAGAGTGCCGAAGACTTAGTTATGAATCATTAAGTTGTTCTTTCAGCAGTCCTTATACAATCATCTCAGTAGGCATTGTTCATGTCTTCTCTGGAGGTCATTTTAGTGTTAACTAAGGCAACACAGAACATCAGTGTGGAGTTAGGAGGCCCAGGGGTCTGTCTGCTGGCCTCTCTGGTCACTGCTTATTAATGAGATCATCTTGAGCAAACCATTGAATCTCTGTAAGCTCATTTATGAGGTGAACTATTCAGACTGGATGGTTTCTAGGGCACACCCAGTTCTAAAAAGTATCTTTGGTTTAGTATCTGGGAGCTGACACTCTAGTTGTTTGTGCAAGTGGGAGCAGGCGATAATAAGCACAAAGAAGTAAGTAAAGCTTTTTTATCTTTTTTTTTCTTTTTTTAAGGTGTTCAAACTGGATCCAAACAGTAAAGGACCTCTCTTGATCCTGGGAAGGAGCATGCAGCCAGGAAGCGACCACAGGCACTTCTGCCAGCCCACTGATGTGGCTGTGGACCCAGGCACTGGGGCCATCTACGTGTCTGATGGTTACTGCAACAGCCGGATTGTGCAGTTTTCACCAAGTGGAGAGTTCATCACACAGTGGGGAGAAGGTACCCAATAAGACTCTTAAGCATTAATTGCAAATCTTAGCCACTGTCACCAGAAGCCAGCCATTGGCCACTCCTCACAGTCTTTAGGACGTAAGTGCCCTCTACAGTGGAAAAAACCAGAACTACTCTATACATCCAGTTGTCTTGGTCACACACACACACACGTGTGTGTGCTCACGTGTGCACCTACACACTTCATAAAGGAAAAAGTTGTCCAAACAGAAAGCCTGTAACATATTTGCAGGTAAAAGATACTTCAGAATAAAGTTATAGACCACTTCGCTTTATCTGTCCCCTGGTTCTGTATGTGTAATGGTTTTCTATCATGATTTTGGGCAATTGCAGAACTAGAGTCAGATCTGAACCCTGACGCTTGACTCTGTGTGTGATGCTTTCCTTTGCTCTGCAGGCGCGTCTGGGAGCCACCCGAAGCCAGGCCAGTTCAGCGTCCCTCACAGTTTGGCCCTTGTGCCCCACCTGGGCCAACTGTGTGTGGCAGACAGGGAAAACGGTCGGATCCAGTGCTTTAAAACCGACACCAAAGAATTTGTCAGAGAGATTAAGCACGCATCATTTGGAAGAAATGTGTTTGCAATTTCATATGTACCAGGTATTTCATTTTTTTGTGGCTCTGTTTTTGTCATTTGCTTTATCTAATGTATATTTTGTCACTTTTTCTTAAGTGGTTGAGGATGTCTTATATATCAGATCTTAGAGTATCTTAAAAATGTTAAAACAAAGTGCCACTATTCCTTGTATAAAAATAGCGAGACTCAACATTGAGTTTTATTTTCCTTAAGTATGGTCATATGCTCTACTATAAAATAATTAATGTTGTCTTTATATATCATCAGCAGATGACATATGTGATATATATATCTATATATAGAGAGAGATATATGATAAAATGAGCATCCAAAATACTTCTCTTTCAAACAAGCGGTGCCTGTAATCCCAGCACTATAGGAGTCTTGAGTCAAGAGTATCGTAAGTTTGAGTTCTGCCATGACAACTGAGTAACACTGGAGGAACCTGTCTCAGAGTAAAGCAGGATAGCCAGAGAGATAGCGCAGCATCATTAAGCACCTATCTGGCAAGCACAGGGTCCTAAGTCCAATCCCAGGTGCCAAAAAAAAAGTTTGAATATGAGACTAAAGCACAATAGTTTATAACACTGGGTTCAATCTTCAGCAAAAAAATATGTAAAATAAGTGACGTTTTTGTCTAAGTGTCAGGAGAAATAATCAACCAGCAAAATCCTGATTGATTTTTTTCCCCCTCCTTTTCAAATAGTTCTTCTTGACTGTAAGAAATTTCAAAGGAAATTTGAGAAAAAAAAATCAGGCTTATAGAACAAGAGATAGGTAATTCATTATATAACATAACAGCATGACTTCTTTAAAAAAGAAATGCTGAGCGACTTAAAATATAAAATTAATATACACTTTAAATATGAACATTACATTTTTATTGAAGGCTTCAACTCTTTGTAGTTATTATGATTGTTGCATTTTTATGCTGGTAAAGGTGCCTGTAGCTGTTCGCTTCCCAAGTAGGCCTGAATTTACTTAAGCCAGGAAATAAAAGGCTCAGATGGCAGGATGTGGAGGAGGTTTGGTCTTTTCAAAGAGTAAGAGATTCTCATTGAGGTCAATGACGGAGAAATTACTTGCTTCATTTTGCTTATATTTAAAGAATTAACTCACCAGGATGGTACACTTATTGAAAAGGATGCGTGAGTCCAGACTGTACCAGAACAATTCCAAATTGAAATGCATCAGGAGAGAGAAGATGAGGAAAAAAAATCTGGTTCAAAACAGATTCTAAGCAAACACAGTGTTCTTTGTCATATTCTACAACAGCAATTGATATTTATGGTGTCGATTTTTTAATAGTGTGATATGCTTTTAGAAAGTCTATAATACTTGAAGAAACATGGGGGATAAAAGAAACATGAAAGTATTTTCAGCACTGGTTTAGGGATGTGTGTGATCTGTCTGCATAGCTGGGGACCGAGCCACGCGCTGTGTGGGTGGCAGGCGAGTGCTCTGTCGCCGAGCTTCCCCCCAACCCTAACATCATGTAGTGCTTCATGCTTTACTTCCTTGGAAATGAAGTGTTCAAACATCCAGATTATTTATTTCAACAAAATGTGACTATTTCTATGGTAAGAGGTAGTTTTACTACAATGTACAATCACAGATAAACCTAATCGCTTTCATTGAGAGAAAAATGTCTGCAGTGGTCTGAAATACGCATTTTGTATTTTGCAACTACAGTCGTTTAAAATCAGATTAGCCTTCTACTTTATACTGTAACTTCACTTACATGTTTGTGTGTATCTTTATGCTATCCAGGCTCTGCAGGTGTTACATATTTTTCAAAAGATCTGTGATATATCTTTTTTTTTTCCTGTAATTTAGGGAAGGGTCTACAGGGTGTACAGGGTCTCACCACTAGGTCAGACTCATAGTGATTATCCTGTTTACATCCTCCCAAGTGCTGGGATTACAGACGCGTGCCACCACACCCAGTCTCAATTGCCATCTCAGTGTGCCCTGGGGGTGGGGCCAGCAGCCACAGCAGGCCCACGATTGAATCCTGGTCCCTGTGCCTGCTTGCAGGTGCTTTAATCTACTGAGCTATTTGGCCGCCCCTATGTATATCTTTTGTTATTTTGTGTATGTATCAGTAATTGCATATCTATGATTTTTGCTGGCTTCCTAAGGGGAACAGACCTTCTAATCCTAATTTTCCTGTTATAAGGAGTTTAGTCATCCAGCCTATTTACTCCTGGTCTTGTTACTCAGGCGGCAGCATTTCTTAAGTCATTTAATTTCAACTTTCATTGCCAACATATTATTTGGGTTTTTTAATTAATTTTATTGAGAAACAAATAGCAATGAAACAGCTCCAAAGCAGGTTAGTAGGACAGTTAAAATAATTAATACATTGTATATTGTTGTCTTTGTAGTGGTTTATTCATAGAACAAGATACAGACATGATATCCTGTCAAAACACCATTAGTACAAATCTTTGTTCTCATTGAATTAAGAGAAAGTAACTGTATATCTAGGACCATTTTGTATCTGTATATATTTGTTTAATTAATGTGCATGCACAGATTTAAGTATAGGCTTAATCCATGTTTTCAAGAAATACTAACTAGATATGTTTTTATAGGTTTGCTCTTTGCAGTGAATGGGAAACCCTACTTTAAGGACCAAGAACCCTTACAAGGATTTGTGATGAACTTTTCCAGCGGGGAAATTATAGATGTCTTCAAGCCAGTACGCAAGGTATTCATATGAATTGCCCAGGTTTCTGTTTTCATAAGACTAAAAACTAAGATAGGAATTAACGTTCAATACACATATAATTATTTTATATTGTAGGGGATATACTAACGTTTTTAGTAGCATGATGGGAATCTCCTTCCATGATGTTTTCTTTAGAATAAATACTCTTGTTTGTTTGTTCCTAATCAATTTATTCAGATGAGAATTACCCCTGTACGCAATTTGAAGGTTCTTATTAGATTTGGCATATGATTGAGAGGTTAAGTAAGTCTGTTACTTGTTCAGACAAGTAGTACAGGCACATGTCAAAGTGGTAACCCAACAGAAATCTTGTTTGCTTTTATTATTACTACTTTACTTAGCAGCAAGGCTTGGCAAAGTACTTCCTGAAATGTATTCATGTTTTGAAGACTTGGTTGAGGCAGGAGACTGCGGGCTAGTTTTGGCTTCACGAGTGGCTGGCCTCTGTTTATTCTGACAGCGCTGTTCACAGACACCATGACAATGGCTCGGTGTTGCCATAGTTTCTTGGTTTTCCCATCTTACCTTGACTGCGGTGTGATTGCCAGATAACTGGAATGCTCACACGCTGAATGTGCGGTGGCATGTCAGCTTTAGAAAGTTCAGCTGCTGAAATGCTCAGACGAAGGTTATTTTCAAAACTTGTAGCAACTTACTAGTTTTTCTTGGCTCAAAATGCTAGGATCATAAGCCAAAGGACAAAGTACATATTGACACTCATAATGGTTATTCTTTAAGATAACAAATTTGCTAAATCCTAAGAAAGAATTTTTAAATGCCCCATTATTTTTGAATTAAGTCTGCCAAAATCTGATGGGATGGAATTCATTAAATTCATATCAGAGATACAAATTAAGTATCTGTTCCCTATCGGGGACTATGCAACATATGATGCTATTTTGTTATGATAGACATAACAGGGAGCCTCTTCTCCAAGGACCTTTTAACAAAGTTAGGACATCTGAATCAAATCAAAGTGAATCTGAACTAAAAATTCCATCACAAATTCTTGGATTGGGGGGTCAATTTTATTATAAGAATAAGATTCTTCACAAAGTCATGTTATCTGCAAAACAATGAACAGTCAAATGTCCTAGCACCCATCTGAAAGAACTGCATTACATTGATAATAGATAGATTAGATAAATAGATAGTTAATATATATTCGTATCCATAGTGTTGCTGATCTTCATTAATTTTCTAATCTTCTTAGCTCTTCCTCTTATAGATAACTACTGACATCTGTTATAAAGACAGAATCTTAACTTTCAGATTTTCATTTTATAGTAGTTGTGTTTGACTTGCTCCTTTTTTTCCACAGGAGTGTACTGTGTCAACTAGAATATTAACTTTTAATTAAAGTATGCATCTAGAAGTCAAAACAAAGTGCTAAGCAAAAGGCCAGCTTCTAAATGAGTTTCACTTGTTACGCATCTGAATGGCCTTGAGTTACAATTTCAGAAGGGATTGTGTCTAAACAGCAACATTCCCCAGTGAGTGACAAAGAGTCACAGGATGTGGGTCAGTGCAGCAGACTTGAAAACAGTGTCTCACTCCAAGATGAAGTCTGTTTTTTTCCGTTTAGTAAACAAGGCATGATATGACACCAGAATGTAGAAATTTGTTCTGCATTGACTCAGTAAACTAAACATCAGTTATGCATCTCCCAGATATTTCATTTAGTTACATTGTCATTATGGAGATTAAGGTTGGTGAAGGAAATAGCATGATATTTTAACTTTCATGTAAGAGGAAATTGGTTTTTCAAGTCACAGGTCAAGTTTCTCATAATGTGTCCAAGCCTCGGAGTGTGCACATGTACTCATCTCCTCATACACTCCTGGTTGGCTTGTCCACTGTTGCATTCTTTGGAAATGTTTACATTTGAATGTGTCATTTCCATCTTTATGCATGTGCAGGGAAAATGACACAATAGGAAAACACCAGCATTTCCAAACACTTTCCACAAGCTGTGGCGACAAAATATACAGTCACCCTCCAAATTCTTCCCCATCATAATCAAAGGAATGACATGCAGTACCTCACCATCTGCTTCCATGCACACAACTCAGAAAGGAATTTCTGTCCTTTTTCTGCAAGAAAGCTTATGTAGAAAAGGAAAGAAGCTTATCTGTATCAAAAAGGAAGATTAGGCATAATATGGAACAGGTATTTTTCATCAAGTATTGATCTGTTGAACTTTAAGTCCCTA
>NDGN011387223.1:0-14874 GCA_002564285.1 Tympanoctomys barrerae | reverse complement strand
ATATCATGTCTGCATCTTGTACTATGAATAACTACTATGAAGACAATAATATGCAATGTATTATTTATTGTAACTGCCCTACTAACCTGTTTTGAAACTGTCTCACTACTATCTCTTTCTCAATAAAATTAATTTTTTAAAAAATGTATTTTGCTTTTTTCCACTTTCATTTTAAAGCAAAGGTCAATCTCCCTGAACCCCATTCCTTAGCTAGGAGGTTGTGATGAAATCCAACCTAATCATTTAACATAATTTGTTATAATTTATAACTAAATTTTATAAACTTCTTTTGTGTGTATGGTACAGGGAATCGAACTCGGGTCCTCGTGCTTACCAGGCAGGCACTTATGCCACTGAGCTATCTCCCAGCTATAAACATTTTTCTTTAAGACTTTTCTTAAAATTGAGATTTCAAATATACTATATGAATTCTCAGTAATTACCAAAAGTCCTTAGACTAACGACTATTGTTACCTCCATTTTATAGACAAGGACACTGACAATTAGTTTAATTGCTCGGTTACAACATGGGAAGTTCATCTGGGCTCAGGACGCACCATTCTCCAAGACGCATGAGTCTGCTCACCACACTGCGCAAAGGCAGGGACTAAAGCCAATACTTACCACATGATCTGATGCCACACACTATTCAAGGGGCAGTAGCATATTTTAGGAAGATTAAATGCTTGTGGTGCAAAACTGAGAAAGCTTTCCCTTTTCCTACTCATTTTACAAAAGGAAGAACATGTTGAGAAATTTTCCTTGCTTAATTATAGAAATCAAGAACTTATACAATTTGCCTTTACAAACTTTAAATTTCAAGCCGATGTACAATTCTTTTTTTAAACCTAAAAAGATTTTTTTGAAGGTTGACTCTCTACCCATGATGATCTCATTTGCTCTATCTCAAGTACAGGAAAATCTCTATGAATTAACAGGAAGTCATGTACTCAAATGTTAGATCCTTACCCTAGCATAGGTTAATTAACTTGGCCAATTAACTTCCTGCTTTGTCTTGCTTCTTCCCGTAGCGGTCAAACTAGAGTCAGTTCTCTACATTAGTAGTTCTCTGCTCCAAAATAAAAACATTTTTCCAAGATAATATTTCTTTTCTTACTCCTGTTTTAGTAGGAAAATATTTACCTTCATAGCCAAGTAATTATCCATATCTGAGATTCTAGCTTATTTCATCATTCTAAATTCAATCAGAAAATAAGATACTCTTACCCTGAAAGTCAAATACTATAGGTATCTACTCATGAGATAAGCATAAATGAAGTTACATATACATTCATAAAAATTAAAGTGTAGAAAATGATACAGGGGTAGACAAGAACAAGACAAAGCAATTTAACACAAGAGACAAAAATCCATCTTTAAAGTCATAGGAAAGCAATCTATAAACAATCCTTTACGTTTGCTTAGTTTTGTAACATCTTTAAATGAAATGATCTCATTACAATCAGTGCTTCAAGGAAGCACTTTTACTTGAAAGACATGTACATTTATACTTTTCATCCAAAAGAGGATCACAGTTACTGAAATTTTCCAAAAGTTTCTGCTTCATCATGCACCAAAGAATTTTAACAATGTGTGGTCTTTACCTTCGTTTGCTAGACGCCCAATCTTTAAATTTCAGTCCAGGTAGCTCCATCCAATTTCCAAAGCTGATTGTCAACATGGAGCCTTCCATATTCTATTAGAATTAAAGAGGAAAGTTAAAAAAATAAATGCAATTAGGCAATAACTCAGATTCTTTTTTTTTTTTTTCTGGTGGAACCAGGGATTGAACTCAGGCCCTTCAAGCACTTATTCTACTGTGCTATCTCCCCAGCCCTCTAAGATTCTTTTTTAAGCCAAATCCATCTTATTTATAATTAAGCCACTGGAGAAAGTGTGCTCAAAGCCATCCTACATAGCTGTACAAATTACTTCTAAACTTTAATAAACTTGTATACCCTTTCTTCATTTCATTTTACCTATTAGCACTTCTTTCATGTACTTACACATTTATAAACAAATTTATATCATTATCCAGGGCTTACACAATGCTCAGGGCTTGGCCTGTGATCAACATAGTAATTCAGATGAACATGTTAAGGAACAAATGTAATGTTCTTGCTTTTTAAACAAAAGAAAAAAATGTTCATTTTCATAACTTTATGTTTTCCACTTTAATTTTATAGATTTTCAAAAATTAAAGGAATGGTTTTCTCCATCAATTATAATTCTGAAGTCTTGGCTGACTGTATGCAGCAGCATCTCTTCCTAAGAATAGAAAAATAAGCAGTGGTTGCCTGAGAAACAGATTCATTGTTGGGCTAATGTTATCATCAGAGAAGGGAGCCCTTCAAGCTTCCCTGGCCTATTTACTTTTGCTTTGCTAAAAAAAAAAAAAAAAAAAAAAGCCAACGTTCAAGGCACCTCTCCCAAGGACTTCTTAACCCTTTCAGACAGTAGCTCATTTTCCCAAAACCCCCTTTGTTCTATTTCTATATAACCTGGCACTGGGAATAGGTATATATTATTATTAATTAACAGAGTACTTACTACTTCATAAGCCCTGGGAAGTATTATTTGTATCATTACACAGATATCCACAGAGAAAGAATGCAGCAAGCTGCCAGTGCTTAGAGGCGGACTAGTGCTGAAAACTAAATCAAAATCTAGAAGCTCAATCACTAAACGAAACTAAAACATTTTACATGTATGATATTTTTTGGAACCATAACAGTCTCACCTACAACTCATAAACCTTCACGCATAACTCCACTTTTGGGATCAATCCCTGTATCATCTCTGCACCAGCTCTTCCAGGCAGATGACAGCCCTAGCTCCTTGTGCTCTTCATTTTGCTCCCAAATGGCTTTCCTTCCCCAGTACCAAACTATATGCCATGAATATCTGCTATCATGGAGACTGTAATGTATTAAGAGAAGCAGATAAGACAGAAGTACTACAGGGACATGCAAATATCTATTTATTCAAGGGTAAAAATGGGTTCTAAGGAGTATACCACTAGAAAGGGAATATACTGGGATTGGGGATGTGGCTCAAAGTATTTTCGTAGTACAGTACATACCTAGAAAGGGTGACTACTGCAGACCAAAATAAAAACTAGTATGACCTATGCTTAATGAAAAAGAACACTATGTGTCCTACAAGGAATTAAGATACTGAGCCCCATGCAAGAAAAGGATAAACTTAGCAGGTCTGGGTTACTCTTAACAGTTCACATTACTAAGAATGGCCTGTTTTCAGAAGCAGGTCTTGTCCACTGGCTTCTAGTGGATAATGCCTGAGCCAAGCCTTTAGGATATTTTATTTGATGAATGTGATTTTTGTATGTCTAACATGTTTGCCATGCTATACCAGTGCAACCATGTACATTTATTGTAATAAAATGTGATTGGTAGTGAATACTAGTTTTTGCTTGGGTGGCAGAGGCCTGAGTAGCTGAGGCCAGACACACTACTGTGTGGCACTACTGGCCTATGAGTGAGTGCAAGCCACAAAAATCCCTGTGCACTAGGAATGAGTTGCCTGGTTGGCAACTCTACACAAGCAGCATTATCCACTGCTAGGAAATTAAAGCATTTCCCTACTAGCTTTCTCCTTAAGAGCTTTCCAGAAGCCGTTTCCTATTGCTAATCTGTAACCACTTATTGGAACAAATTGAAACTATAAGCATACCATCTTTTCTGAGTCTTACGAATATCAGTCAATCATTGAGCTAAGCATGAATTTGCTCTCCTTAATACAAAGCCTACTAGAGCATAAAACGCTCTAGAGAGGGAGAGGGAGGAAAAAAGAAGAGGATGAAGCTAAATAGGGGCTAAATCATGTCAAGTATAATGAAATGTATTAGGGGATTTGCATGTTATACATTAGTCAATGGGGAATAATGTTTTTTTTTTTTTCTTTTTTTCAGGTGGGTAATAATTTTAATGGTGGAATGCAGGTTTATAACAACAGATGTGTCTCAGACAATTCTGGCTTTGGTATGAAGAGTCAGTGAAGAAAGAGTGGGAAAAGCACTTACAAAAATTATACAATAATCTGTAAAAGTAGTAAAGTAGATGGACTCAAAATACATTCATCAAATGTATGGCGGGGCCAGGGAGATGGCTCAGTAGAATAAGAGCTTGCCTATCAAGCACAGGGTCCTGAGTTCAATCCCCAGTACCACCAACCCCCCCCCCAAAAAAAATGGATGGTTTCGGAGGCTGAGGCAGAAGGATCATTGTGAGTATGAGTTCAGCCTAGGCTAGAAGTGAGCTCAAGGACAGCCTAAACAAGACCTGTCTCAAAAAGACAAAAAAAAAGGATGGGTTAGAAATCTGTAATAAAGTGTGTACTCAGCATGTGTGAGGCCCCGGGTTCAAGGGGCAGCAAAAAGAACAGAAAAAGAAAGAACAAATATAAAAGAAAAACCAACCCCTCTAGAAGAAGACGAATCAAAAGGATTAAAAGTTCAAACCCAGCCTAAACATTCAGTGACTTAGTGAGCTCCTACCTCAAAAATAGGAACACAAAATGAGAACGGAAAAGATCTAGTGATTAATTTGATGTGAAAGCTGAAGACAGAAAAATCGTTAAGAGTCTCAGAATTCTGACTAGACTAACCATGACAACACCATTTAATAATAAAAGAATTAGATGGTAAGAACAGTTTTATGCATGCTGAGTTTCTGGACACATTTGCAATCATTAAGGAAAATATATGAAAAGGAGAAAGGGGGATCAGAAATTTTTATTTGGGAATCTATCAGCATGCATTTTGAAGTCACTGAAACAGATGAGACAGATGATCCAGAGTATGAAAAGAAGACAGTGGCTTGGGATACAGTGTGTAGAAGCATGTTTTATTTGTCTGTCTTTTGAAAAAGGGTCTCACTACATAATTCAGACTAGCCTCACATCGCTATAGAGCCCAGGTTGATTACAAACTCCTCCTGATTCCCCTGTCTCAGCCTCCCAGGTACCAGGATTATAGGCATATATCACCCTGCATGTTAGAAGTGGAAGCAATGTTAAAGAGCAAAGCCCCACAAAAGCTAACTGAAGAGGGATGACCAGTGAGGAAGGAAATCAAGAAGACAAAGTTCAAAGAACCAGAAATATTCGGTAGCATTGTCAAATGCTGCAGAGTTCAGGAAGTTTTGAAACCCCACATCTAATTAAGCAAAAACAGGAGTTTACTCACCTTTAAAAAGACTAGGCCCTGTGGAAAACCAGCCAACAGAGGCTGAATGAGGAATGGGAGGTACAGGCCTGAAGACAATACATACTGGTAAACATCTCAAAAACTGCAGCTAACGCAAAAGATACCGATTAACACATTAAAAAAATTTTAAGAAATAATTTTAGCATATTTACAGAATGACCAAAAAAAGCTGGCAGAGAAACTGTAGATACAGGAAAAGAAAGAATGTCCTTGAGAAGATTAGGGTCCAAAATATAGCTGGAAGATGAGACTCTTCAATTGTAACAAGAAACAAGACAGCATGACTATAGGTAAGTTCGTAGTTTGAACATAAAAATGTGGAAGTTCTAAATTCTATTTTCTGCAAAATGAGAACTAAGAGCATTTCTAAACAGGTTTGAGAAGAACTTAGTAAGGAATAGAAAAGGTTGCCAAGTACTGTCTAGGGCCCAATGGAGGTTTCTTATCTTGTATCAGTGGTTTTGCTGTTATAGTTGTCATGATTTACCACATTATACATTTTAAATCCATGCCACTTATTATAAATTAGTTATGCTTCAATACAGTTAATTTTAAAAAGTAGAAAACAAAGAGCCAGCGAGATAGCTCAGCAGACTAAGCACCTGCTTCAGTAAGCACAGGGACCAGGGGTTGATCCCTATCCTAAATGCCTTGTCAGCCGTGCCCCTGTGGCTGGGTGTGGTGGCACAGACCTTTAATCCCAGCACTGGGAAGGCTGAAAACAGGAGGCTCACTACAAATCCGAGCTGCATAGTGAGACCCTGTACCAAATACATAAATGAAAAAAATAAAATAAAAAGTAGGAAATAAATACCAAAAGACACAATTTAGTAGATGCTAATCATAAAGAGAATTAAGATTTTTTTTAAAAGATTAGTCATATTTGGCTCTAAGAATGCATCCTGATACCCTGAAATAGTCCCTTTTTAAAAAGCTTTCAATGTATAACAGTGCAACAATGCATAAACAGCCAACTGAAGTTTGTATTACAATTCTGACATCCCATATGTTAAGTTTCCATGAAGCATGTATTTCATAATATTGCAAACTAAATTAACATTTGTACAACATATGAATACTCACGGCACAGCGACAATGCTAGACACTGTGTTAACTGCAAAGGACACAGGACAAAAGAATACCTATCACCTACTGGCCCCCCCTCACCTAGTGAAATGTAGTGGATGAGTCTTTTAATTTATTGTTTCTCTAATTTTACCTCTGCTATTAACTAAATCCTGTTGTCCTACTTTCTGAATTCTTACGTTGAAGTCCCTATCCTCAATTTGATGTAATTTGAGATGAGACTTGGGAGACAACTAGGGTCAGGTGAAGTCATTAGGGTTGGTCCTTATCAGGGGACTAATGACTCTGTAAGAAAACCTGGGTATGGTGGCGTATGCCTGATATTCCAGCTATTGATGAGGCGGAGGCAGTTAGGTCTTAAAGCACTCTAAGGGTCAGCCTAGCAGGTCCCTGTCTCACAATAAAAAATGAAAAGCGATGGGGATGTAGCCCTGTGGTAGAGTATGTGCACAGCACATATAAGGCCCTGGGTTTAATCCTTAGTGCTACAAAAAGAAAAAAAAAAAAAAAGAACACAGGGAAATGCCTAGTCTAAGACTATACTCATAATAAAATTTGGCTTAGCTGCCAGGGAAATAGTTCTGCAGCACAAAGCCTGTGTGGCAAGCAGGAGGTTGTGAGCCTGACTCCTGGTCAAAAAAAGGCTTAGCTGTTATAAGCAATAGACCTATAGTTAACTGAACCAGACAGCATTAAAACTCTCAGATATGAATGTAAGAATATCACATATAACAGAATTATCACTATACTTAAGGATGAAGTTATTTTTATCAGTACAAGTAATTCACATACAATTAAAATACTAAGAAAATATACTCACATGCCAAGCCCCACCAGGTGGACCTTTACCGAGAACTAAGTGAGGGATATAATGATGTTGCTCTAATTTCCAATGCAAAATGGATGGATAATCATACCCAAAGTCAGCATCTGGATGAAGAAGTGTATCAAAAAGTACTGCAACTGGATTGGATGATCGGCCCTCAAGGCCCTCAGACAGGTATTCTAAGTCCTAAACAGGGGAAAAGAAAAAGAAGTTGAAAAAGGCCAAAACAACTGTTATATTAGTAAAAACCGTATGACTGCAATTTAGTACTTCCCAGAAAGTGTGTTACAGAGTATTGGCATTCCTTGAGATCTTTACAGATTCTTTGGTAAAATAAACAGGGAAAGTGCTGTAGGGGTGAACCTATGGCACCATGGCACAGCTGGCTATTTGTTATTGTTGAAAATTCTGAAGGGCTTGCTATCACTGGCATAAGGTAACCAATCATTCTATGTACTGCAATGCAAAAGATGCATGCAGTTGTCAGCTGGGACGCTCGAAGAATTAAAAGTGGCACACTTCCCAAAGTTATTTGAGCATACAGCACCCATTAAAACTCCATCAGACTGGGTAATTACTATAACAATGCACAATGTATTAATTATTGTTACTCTATTAACCTGATTTGAAACTGTTTTGCTTCTATTTTTATTCTCTCTTAAAATTAAAAAAAAAAACCTCCATCAGAAAATAATTTGGGGGGGTGGCGGAGACATGACTCAGTAGAATAAGCACTTGCCTGGCAAGAGCAAGGTCCTGAGTTCAATACCCGGTAACGCAAAAAAAAAAAAAATAATAATAATAATAATAATAATTTGGGAAATCCTCCTCTGATAAATTCAAGAAAACAAATCAGTATTATTTGGCAGAATATATATTTATATGTTAAATATTGTGGCAGAATATTGTGATCAACTGACAATTAGTGGTCAACTTATAACACCCAGCTGAAATGAACCAGTGTGGTGCTACGTGTGGGAGGCGCACCTGAGAATGTCACCAACAAAATAACAACTAGAACTGGAGAGGAAAAAGTAAGCTGTTAGGGAGCTGTTGGTTCTCTTGGAGAAGCCTGTCATGCTGCCTTTCCTGATATGAACACAGCTATTCTCATCATCATCAAAGCTCAGGACCTTGTCACTCAGAATGGCTGCAGTTCACTTTGGAGGAGTTCTGGTCCTACGAGCACTGCTTCCTGGCTCCAGAGGGGAAGACGGTGCACTGTTCAATCTTCTGGTTTTCTTGATGTAAACGTGGCTGTTCTCATCGTTGGCGGACCTTGGGACCTCGCTGCTGAGGGTATCTGTGGTACTTTTCAAAGGAGCTCTGGTTCTTAGTTTGAGCATTGCTTTCTGACTCCAGTGCAGATCCTTCAGCCTGCTAGCACAGATCCTCCATCTCACTGGCATAGACTTTCTAGCTTCCACCACTGACCTTTGGGCCTTCCAGTGCAGATCTGTGCAGTGGGCCTGTGTAAGACACTGTCCTGGTTCCTGGCCTCCAACTGGACTCGCGTTAGGCACTGTTATGGCCTCTAGGTCTTCAGCTGGACTCATACAGAACACTGCCCTGGGATGCAGGCCCTCAGTTAGATTTTTTTGGTCTTCATTATGTAGACAGATTTCCCATACTCTTTTGTACTAAAGTCTTTGGGTGACTATTATAAAATAATCTTGCAATTTATGTGCCCTATATTAATTATTCCCCTTCCAAGCCCCTGACTACAAGCAATATATAACAAAAATGACAAAGTTTTATTTATAATCAAGTATTTCTAAGAAACATATTCATATAAATGAAAACTTTTTGTTTCAGCATAAAACAAATTTTGAAAATTGAAATGTAATAAATAAATTTACCTGTTCAACAATAGAGAGATGTCTTGCTTCCTCTAATTTACTGTGTAAAATTGTATTTGGGTGCATTGTTTCCGATGACAAATATGGTCTGTAGCCTGATAACATGTATGAAAGGCATATTCCTGAGGGTCCATTTCCTGTATTCAAAAAAGAGAAATTTATGTGTTGCTTGGTTTTACAACTACTTTGAAGGTGGTTTTTCGCCCTCACCTTTTTTTTTTTTTTTTTTTGCAGTACTAGAGATGAAACTTGGGACCTTGCGCTTGCCACGCAGGTGCTTATGCCACCGAAAGTTATATCCCTGGTGCTCATCTATTTTTTCTTCTCTATTTCATAAAACTCTGATCTTTTTTCTACTTTCTTTTGAGAGCCTCATCTACTCAAGTCTTCAGCTACCTCTCAAAATTAGTTTTATTGTCTGGCCTTTTCAAGAATGTATCTCACATTTTGTATGCAAATATTTCACTCCACCTGATTGGCCCATTAGTAATAAACATCGTGCTTTCAAAAACTCGTAATCCTTTTTCTAGGTGCCCTCTTTAAATTAAGCCCTATGCCATCTCAGAGTATGGTTTTAATTAAATTCTTGTTCTAAACCTATTTTGCCAGTTAAGACCAGTCAGTTGTCTTTGTTATTCTCACTCCTGTCCTCTCCCTTACAAAGAAACAGAGGGGTCTCCTGTTTCTCCTTCCCACCCTCAAATCATTTCCCGTGCTACCTTCAGACAAGTCTGCTACCCCACTGTCCTCATTATGTCACCACTGTGATCCCATCCGAACACCTAATAACCTACTACTACCTTACTATAAGTTCATACCCTTTAACTACAGACAAGCTGGATTTCCTATTGAACCCTATTGAACTACTTTCATTTGTGCAATTCTTTCTTCTGGGTTGCTATATCTTTATTATGTCTATCAAAAATTTAAGGGGCCGAGGAGATGGCTCAGTAGAATAAGCGCTTGCCTGGCAAATGCAAGGGTCTGAGTTCAATCCCCGGTTCTGCCAAAAGAAAAAAAAAAAAAAAGTTTAAACCAGGAGGGCCGGCCAAATATCTTAGTGGATTAAAGCACCTGCAAGCAGGTGCAGGGGCCAGGGGTTCAATCCCAGGCCCGGGGCTTGCTGAGAAGGCGTGGTGGCATGTGCCTGTAATCCCAGCACTTGGGAGGGTGTACACAGAGGAGCACTTGGGAGGCTGTAAACAGAGGAGAATCACTATGGGTCTGACCTAGCAGTGAGACCCTGAACATCCTGTAGACCCCTCCCTATAATACAAAAAAAAATAAAAAATTTAAGCCAGGCATGGTGGTGCACACCTGTAATCCCAGCACTTGGAAGGCTGAGACAGGAGGATTATTGCAAGTTCGACCAGCCTGGGCTACAAAGTGAGCTCAAGGCCAGATTAACTTATCACATGACCTTAATAAAAAAAAATTAAGCCAACTGAGACAACTAGTCATTTGCAACTAGTCATTTTCATCTTCCTAAATCCTTTTCCTTGACCTATACATCAACCCAAATAAAATATGCACAAAAATATGAATAATATTTAAGCCATAAGAATGCTATAAAAGGGTCATCAAGATAGGTCAGTGTACTAAGCACTTTAGTACAAGTGCAGTGACCAGGGATCGATGCCTGGCACCACATGCCACACCAGCCCTGCCCCTGGGCATGCTGAGCCAGTCAGTGAGATGGGATGTAGCAACACATGTCTTGCAATCCCAGCACTGGGGAGGCTGCAAACAGGAGCATCACCACGATTCCGAGCTGCACAATGAGACCCTGTACCAAATACATGAAAAAAAAAAATAATAATATATATACATATTATATATATTATATATATATTTTTTAATTTAAGTAAACAGGCAAATAACTACAAGCAGATTTGAGGCAGAGAGCTGAATTCCATGAAATAAAAAGGTGTAATACTTAAAAAACAATAGGTGAAAACCACGAATAGACAATTTAGAGAAATAGCCTCCTGGTAGGCAGACTGGCCCCTTCTCACCAGTCCAACCATGTAGTCTCAGACAGCAAAGGGACGCTGGAGATGTAAGGAGCCCGAGATGGTGGGTAGCCTGGAGCACCTAGAAAGGCCTGTGTAATCACAAGAAACCCAAAAAACAGCAAACCTTTCTCAGCTGTGTTCAAAGGGAGACATGATTTAAAAAAGTGACTGGCTTTGATGATGCAGAAGGAAGCCCAGAGCAAGGAACATGAGCATTTTCTACAAAGGAAAAAAGGCAAGGAAGTAAACTGTTCCCCAGAATTTTCTTTTTCCTTTATTTTTTTCCCCCAGAACTTTCAAGAAGTTAATATGGCTCTGCTGATACCATGACTTTAGTACAGTAAAATCAGTGTTGAACTTCTGACTACTGAACAAAAAGATAACACATTTACATTGTTTAAAGCCACTACATCTGTGGTAACTTGTTTCAACAGCAGCAAAAAAATACTTACATAAGAAACTAAGTTCTTACTCGGCCTGATGGTGCATCTGCCACACTCCTGGCCCTTTCTACTTTAAGCTCCTAATGGGTGATATAAGGTAAAATGGGGGTGGACATTTTGACAAGAGGGACAGGTGTAGATGAAGGTAGATTTTCCTTTCTTTCTTCTTTTGTTTTTTTTTTAAAGGTATTTAGTAGAGGCTCTCTCACTAGGCAGGTTGGACTGGAGTGATCCTCCTGTGTTCAGCCTCCCTAGCACTGGGATTACAGGCTTGCACCACCACACCCAGTCTCCGAAAGACAGGGTTCCTTTACTCATTCCTAGACAGCTTGGAAGGGTAGCAAGAGTTGGACAGCAAGGTGGAAATGAAACATGACATTTGTATGTTGGGTAAAAAGTACCATAAAAAATATATCTCATAGGCAGAATCTAATAGAGAACAGAGAATACAACTTTAATTTCCTTCCTACTAACTTTGAAACAAGGTATGAAAGAACCTCAGTAAGTCATATACCACCAAGGCACCTATTTCTCTTTTGGCTTGGCCTCACTGTACTTATCTGACCTGCTTGAGCTTGAACATTATATAGAAGACATACATGACACGTAACTAAATGCATAAATTATAAAAAGGTTTTATAACTCTAAAATAATTTTATTAATATTTTATGTAGCCAGGAATAGTTGTTTTGGGGTTTGTTTTTTTTTTTGCGGAACCGGGGATTGAACTCAGGCTCTTGTGCTTGCCAGGGAAGCGCTTATTCTACTGAGCCATCTCCCCAGCCCGCCAGAAATAGTTTTAATGCTAGCCCTCTGGAAGACTGAGGTAGGAGGAACACAAGTTTCAGCCTAGCCCGGCTAACTTGGAGAGTTCCTATAGACATTTTGGGGTCGGGGAAAATACCTCAGTAGAATAAGCACTTGCCTGGAAATTACAAGGGCCTGAGTTCAATCCCTGGTTCCACCAAAAAAAAAAAAGAAGAAGAAAGAAAACAGACATTTTTAAAAATGGGTGAGGATTTAGTTTAGTACACAAGCTCTAGGTTCAATCATTATCGTGTGCACACATACAAAATTCACTATTCTATATGCCTATTCTCTGGGATGGTACAAAGCATATGTAGCATTTAGGTCTAGGGTAATTATACACATGACTGTAGAGCACTGCTTCGTTGTTGCCAGCTGAGCACTACTTACTAGCTGCACATTCACCCAATTTCTGAGTCTCTTTTGCTGTCTGCGTGCCCTACTAACATCAGTAGACTATAGAGTTGTAAAGTGTAATCCAATAATATACACAGAATGTTCTCTACAGAGCTCCAATATTATCAAGACACTGTCTGATAGTTAATACACTGTGTATCATCAGCTATAAAAGGCATTACATTCTAATACAGATGCTCATGTCACATAATCCAATTACTCTCTCCAAAGATTCGGTTATGAGTTATTTTCTCTTTAGGGGCTAGGGATATAGCTCAGTGGCACAGCGCCTGCCTGACAAGCATAAGGTCCTGAGTTCAATTCCCTGATATTCCCCCAGGCAATAATTTGTTTCTCTCTAAATTGTAACTAATTCCCTTATTACTGTTCTTCATCCAAGAAAGCTTTTTTATCCATCGCTTTTACGTTAATTTTAGTTTTTAATTAATACAGCAATCATACATATTTGCAGGGTACTATATGACAATTCAACACTGGTATACACACAGATCATCCTAAATGGTATGTCTACCCCCAAGATGCGTTCATAAACATCACTTCTTTGTCACAGCAACAATCAAAACACTCTCAAGTTATTTTAAAGAATATTTTTCAATGCAACTCTAAAGAACTTGGATTACCTAACTGTAGATTTAAAAAAGCATTTAGGCAGTATTTCTTTTCTTGTGGATACTAGGAATCAAACTCAGGACCCTATGCTTGCCAGGCAGGTGTTATGCCGCTGAGCTAAATCCCTGGCCCCAGTAATTTTCTGAAATAAAAAGCAGTAACTTACCTATTATCACCACAGGCAAAGTCACTGATGAATCTTCAAGCAAAGAAGTTTCTTCAACTAATGGCATCGCTTTAACTTTTCGCACCAAATTATCATCAAAATATTGCACAAAGGAATTAAAAATCTCTCCTTCCGTTTCAGTGTCACTATAATTTCTTTAGAGAAAGAGAGAGTGTCAATAGCCTTTAGAAAAATCAATCTCCATTCTACTTATAGCATAAAATACTCAATAGTTTCATAATGCTCTCAAATTGCTAGCTTAGTAAATGTCAGTGTGTTCATCTCTCATTGCTATCTTGTAGACAAGTCCCTATTATTATTAAGGTCTCTTTCTTTTTAAAGGATTTGGTTGCAGTCTTACTATGCAGCTCAGACTCATGGTGATCCTCCTGCTTTCAGCCTGCCCAGGGCTGGGATTATAGGTGTGGGGTACTAGGGGGGTGGGGCTGGCTAGGCATATGGTGCTGGGGATCAAATTGCAGTCCCTGAGCTTGCCTGAGCTTGCCTGAGCTTGCCTCAGCAAGCACTTGCCTCAGCGCTTTAGTCTGCTGAGCTATCTCAGCAGTCCCCAATATCAAGCTTTCTTTAATGACCAAAAACCAACATTATAATTCTGAGATTTCCTAGAAAGCCAAGTTTTTCCTCTACTTTTTCCTTATTTAAAGGTGACTGCATTGAAGAAGTCACACATATTTTAAGGAGAAATTACTGCACTTATTACAAATTGGGCATTTTGGTAAAAGAAATGAAGTTTATTATTTTTATGGTCAACAACATCTTCATATAAGACCTTAATGTTAATTTGTAATCTACTTCCAACTGCCTCTCCAGGAACAGATATAACATTCTGGTATGTTCATGCCATGAATGGGATAACCCTGAACATAGTTAATGCTGTTACTTTACAGATTACTTCACAATAGAACAACTGAGTTATTTTTCATCTTCATACAGTCAGCAATAGCCAGAAGGTCTCTGAGAATTAAAATTAGTAATTACTACTAAGTGTACTTCTTACTACTCCCCAACTGGTAAGTCAAATCACTAATCCCAAAGATTGACAAATAGAAAGAATTTGGCAGAAAGAGGAATTGTCTTTACTACAACCTTTGGGTGTCCCAATCTACCTCAACATAGGGATGAGTTTCTTAGGATTCTGAGTCTTCCTGTACCACAGGACTCCTTTCCATTTATAGTCATGTTATGAGAAATGACAAGATATGTTCTAAGAAATGCATCAAACCATTCCAGCACTACACTAACGTCACAGAGTACATTTGTTCAAACTAAGATAGCGACAATGTCACTAGGCAATTAATCTTATCCTAGGTTCAGTCTTTCACTGACTAAAACATTATAGTGCAATACATGGCTCTACTTAACCCCCTTTTTCTTTGTGTCTTTTTTTTTTTTTTTTTT
>NDGN011387213.1:0-11562 GCA_002564285.1 Tympanoctomys barrerae | reverse complement strand
TTTTTTTTTTTTTTTTTTTTTTTTGGCGGAACCGGGGATTGAACTCAGACCCTTGCGCTTGCTGGAGAAGCGCTTGTTTCTACTGAGCCATCTCCCTGCCCCCCTCATCTCTGCCTTTGAAACCCTTCCCACAATGCTGTCCCCAGGATGTACCCAGAGGAAGCACAAAAGGTGTCCGGAAGTTGCAGCCTCCCTTCCCCGGATCCCCAGACCTGGGCATCCTTTCCGGGGTCTCAGCTGCGTCCGTACTGCTGTGCGCGGATGTCAAGCCCCAGTGGAAGCTGACCCGGAGCTTCTGCACCAAGGACCCCAGCCTCTTCTCCAGGCTGAGGGTCACTAAACCTCTGCGCCCCACCCCAAGCTGTCACCCTGTTGTAGCTGTGGTCCCAGGTAAGCAGGTTGGTCCTTCTGAGACCCAGGACTCCCTGAAGCCCACGGCATTGCCTCCAATTACCCTTTAAAGTGCCTTCTGCATGCAGAACACAGGTATTAAACCCCGCAAAAGCTGCTAGCCCTGGGCCAAGTACGGGCAGCCCTGTGGGCCCAGACCTGACGCTGGCTCCACAGTGTGGTGGCACAGAGCATCTCCGAGGAGCTCTGTGTGAGCAAAGCCACCAACGCCAGAGAGGGAGCTCAGAGCCTGCTGAGGGCATGGGGAGGGGTGGAGGAGGCTGCAGGGGGAGGCACAGAGGAAGGAACATGCAGGAGAAGGCTGCAAGGTGGGCAGGGCCGCGGGCCTTGACCCTGATTCAGGCTGGACCTGTCTGCCCACAGCATCACCACTGAGGCTTCTGGGGGGTGGGGCAGGATGTGCAAATTGGTGTATTAAGAAGATTAATCTGGCTGCAGTGGTGGCTGCATGCAGATGGAGGGGAGAAATGAGATCAATTAGGTGTACTGCAGCAGTCCAAGCAGGAGGCCGGAGGGCCGGCGTGGCAGCCTGCGATGGGTACACCCTCCACAGGGAGGACGTAAGGGGGTGGACAAGCCCCACCAGAGTTGATGGGAGGCTGTAACAGGTCACCCATCTGCCATCGAAACTACCATCTCTCGGCTCCCTCCTGCTCCCCAATTCCAGCTCCTTGGCTCATCTCTGTGCTTCTAATGGTCCCACCTGCTGCTCCAGGGATGGGACAGGGGTCACTGAGTAAGGAAACATAGCAAGTCAGTCATCTGGGTGGTAGGACGGTCCTCAGGCACTGCATGCTTACACCCTGTATTCCTGCCACCCCAAAGGGGTCCCCAAAGTCTTCCCTAGTAAACACACAGGTTAGGAAGCCACAGTCCACTCATTCTCTGCTCCTTAACTCTGGAGCTGTCACCACGCCTCTCATCCACCCAGACCATCTCTGGCCTAGAGCCCGAGCTGGACCATAAGACTGTCCTGTGCCACAGAGCTCAGAGGCTCCTGGCCCGGGTGAAGCCCCTGCCTGCCACCTTTCTGCTATGGGCCTGGAATTGCTGAGAGTGGCTGCAGAGCCATGAAGGAGCCCCGGCTGACTGGGCTGGTGGCCCCTGCCAGATAGCCCCAGGGCTGCTACATGCCTCACTTCACAGCCCACTGCCCCAGCCTCTGTGGTCACCATCTCTGACCCTTTGTGCCCACCCGGCCCACCTGCTTCCTGTCCTTTTCTTCCCTTACCAGAGGGGAGCCACCCCTCACACCGGCCTTGGGGCCTGATCACTATCCTCTGGACTCCAGGCCTGGTCCACACCACACTAACAGCTCTCCTGGCCTCCTCCTGGTAGACACCTGGCACCACCCCACCTATGCCAGCCCCTGAAGCCTCACGCCTGGCCTCCCCTGGCTTTGCTGGCCCTGCACGGCCACCTCCTGGCGCCCTATCTCCATCTCCACCTTCTTCTCTGCCAACATTCCATGCAGAGTTCAGTCCAGCCCACTCCCTCCCCTCAGCGCCCCCCCTCCGGTGTCGCCCCCATTCCAGCTCTCCAGCTGTCACCAGGGTGTAGACGACACTAAACAATCTCTCTCCAAGCCACTGGCTCCTCATCCAGGGAGCCGCAGCCGCCTGCTTGATCTCCCTCCCTCTCCCTCCCGGCATGGCCCACAGCCATCTCAAACTCAGCGCCTCCAAAACAAATCCTCTCATCTCACTCCACAACCTGCTCCTTCCCCCGATTCTTGAACCTCGGGGTTGTCTAGGATTCCTGCCCTGCCTTCACCCCTGAGAGTCAGGGGCCCAGGCCCACAGGCAGGATAGCTGAACTGTTCCCTCGCCTCACCCTCACAGCCCCACCCTGGGGCCCTCTGGGCCTGTGGGTGAACAACAGAAATAGCCTTGTGGCCCCCTCCCCCACCTGGCCGGCACCTACTGGAGGCTCTGGCTTCCTTCAGCACCACTGGTCCCAACTCCTGTCACCCTGCTCAGGCGCGTCACAGTCCTGTGCCACCTGGTGTATTTCCCAGCCAGGCGGCTGTTGTCCCCTCAGCCATCCTCCCAGACCTCCCTGCCCTTAACTCCCGCTGTCATCCTACCCATCCTTCCAGGACCTCCCCAAAAGCCACTTCCTTAGGGTGACACCTTTGTTATCCCAGCTACTCAGGAGGTGGAGGCAGGTAGCTTGCAACTCCAACTCCAACCTTAGCAGGACCTTGTTTCAAAATAAATCATTTAAAAGGGCAGAGGAGGTGGCTCAGTGATAGAGCACTTGCCTAGTGTGTGAAGAGCCTGAGTTCAAAGCCCAGCATTGCGACAAAACACAACAACAACAACAAAAATAGAGAAATAGATAAAGAGGCCTCCTTCACAAAGCCTTTCAAGTCCTTTGCCTGGGTATAAGAGCCCCTGCTTGGTCTCCAAAAGTGCCCCTCACAGCACTGGGCAGCAACTGTCCATGAGACAGGACTTGGTTTCTAGGGTGCCCCAGCCCTGCCCCAGCCCTGACACTCTGCTGTTGTCTTCTAGCATGTGTGCCCAGGACAAGCTCCCCCTCAGGGAGCCTGGGGCACCCCCAGCCAGACATCTCAGACAGCACCCTTCCTGCCCCCACCCCCAAGCACCCCAGCAAAGGGTGGGAGGTCAGTTGGCAAAGAACTGTCTCCCAAACAGTTCCCAGATCCAACTCCTTTTCCTGGAGGCCAAGGGACAGGCTCAGGGGAGGGGTCCATGCACCCTTGCATCCAAAGGCCACAGCTGGGTTGTCTGTAAGTTCCTCGGGGAGAGAGCTCCCCAGCTGTCAGGAGACTCGCAGAGGAGTCTGACTCCTTTCAAAAGTTAAGGCCTATCCCATCTGCCCCACCCCCACCCCCAGCTTCCCGCACCGCACCGGGAGCAGGCGAGCTACTCACTTATAAATAGAAACCCTCTCTGGACATGTATCTGGAGTGACAAGACGGGCCCAGAGTCAGCGTGCCACTCACAATCCTTCCCTACCCTGTCCTCCCCTGGCCTGCAAGGCCATCTACCCAGGTCCTTCTGTCGCTCTCTCCCTCTGTTCCCGTCCCCACAGGCTGTCATCTTGCTTCTGCAGTGTGAGGTCACACCTGGACACCCACTGGGATTCAGAGCCGGAAGGGAATGTAGAGGAGGCACCTGGTGTCCCCGAGACCCCGTCCTGCAGCTCTGTCCCCTCGTGCCACACCCTGGCCCAGTGCAGCCCCAGTGGTACCAGGATCCACGACCACCCCCTTTCTGGGCTCCCACATCCTGCTGGGTATGGTGTCAGGACAGCTCCCAAATCAGCTCAAGCCCGAAGCTTCCATCCCAGGTGGAAGCTGGACAATCATTCTGTTCCCTGTCCGCAGAGCGCCAACGGGTGCTGAGTCCTGCAGATTCAGCCTCCTGACAGTCCTCTGGCCCCTCCTCACCAACTCTAGGGCAAAGAAAAAGCCAGCATGAACTGCCTGGATGCCCACAGGAGCCTTCTTCTCGTCCCCTGCCCCCCACTGTGCCCCTCCGCACAGCCACCTGACACATGACTTCCAGAGGCCCTTTGATAAAGCACAAACCTGGTCACACCACTGACCTGCCTACATCTTTACTGAGAACCTACGAACCTCAACATCAACCCCAAACTCCCTCCTAGCTTCTTGGGACCTGGCCCACATCTCATCACCTCAATGCCTGCACTAAATTTGGGTGTTTGCCTCTCAACCTCTCCCTTGATTCCCCCTGTGTCCCCCGACCTTCCCTGGCTCAGTTCAGGCTCAGGGCAGTGTGTCTTTTCCCAACTTCACATCCAGTGACATGATGATGAACTATGGCAGGACCATGTTTACACCTTATAAATTGGTGAACTCTAAAAGTGAGATTTAAGCCAGGCATGGTGGCGCACACTTGTAGTCCCAGCACTCAGGAGGCTGAGCCAGGAGGACCGATGTTAGTTCGAGGCTAGCCGGGGCTACATAGTCAGCTCAAGAACAGCATGAACTGTATAGAGAGACCTTATTTCAAAAAGAGAAAAAAGTAAAAAGAAGAAAAAGAGAGAGATTGGTTTGGCATTTTGAGGATATTAAACATTCCTTAGCACATGACTGCTCAGGCCCAACACAGTATATGTGGGATGGATGGGTGGATGGATGAGTGGGCAGATGGATAGGTGGATGGGTGAGTGGGTGGATGGATGGATGAACTGATGGGTGGGTGGGTGGATGGGTGGATTGGTGAGTTGGAGGATAATAGATGGACGAGTGGATGGATGGATTGATGAATGGATGATGGATGAGTGAATGGGTGGGTGGAAGGGTAGGCAGATGAATGGGCAGATGGATTGATGGGTTGGTGGATAGATGGACAGGAGGAAGGAAGGAAGGAAGGATGGATGGATGGATGGATGGATGGATGGATGGATGGATGGGTAATTCACCAAAGTCAGAGCAGTGCCTGGGACAACACTTTCTTTCTATATCAGTTCACCTACTTCTGGAGCCCAGTTTTTATTTTTTCCCCTCTCCAAGTGTCCTGTGTCTTTGCCCCTCTGTGCACATCAACCCTGCCAGGTCCCCACTGGCTAGTGCTTGAGGGGTGTGAGAAGCCAGAGAGAATGGAGGGCATGGGGCCAGCCTTGGGAGGATGGGTATGACAGAATGACGCTCCTCTGGCCAGGATGGGAGCGAGGGGACGGGGTTATCATCCCCAGCAAAAAAGCTGACAGGCAGAGGTGAGAGTGAAGACGACAGCGCCCGCAAGGGAAAGAGGACCAGGACTCCACCTCCAGGATGCTGGCCAGGGCTCTCCAATCTAATCCATAGCAGAAGCAGTGGACACCGTCAGCTGATCAAGAGCACTGAAGGGCCCCCAGCTCACGTCCCCAGCAGTGGCCCCAACGGAGTCTCCCACCTCTTTGCATCTGGGTCTCAGTCCTCATCTTTGGCTCCCGGCTCCCCGGTGTCTCAGCACCCGTGTCTCAGCACCCATATCTCTGGCCCCTATCTCCAGCTCTCCCTCCACCTCCTGGTCTCCCTTGCCCCTGTCCTCTCTGTCCCCCTCCCCTGGGTCTCCGTCTTGCTCTCTGAGCCCTGCTGGCATCCCTGTCTTGCACGCCCGTGACGTTGCCTCCCTGGCACCCCCTCCAGCCTGCTCAGGGGCCCAGATGGTGACACATTCACGCCGCTGTGCTCTGAGCACAGGGCTGTGGCAGTTTCTGGGGCACCCCATCTTTGCCCCCTGGGGCCCTCAACAACTAGGCCTTGGAATCAACCTCCCCCTGGCAGATACTGAATGGGGCCTCCCTACCATAAGGGGGGCTTGGGAGAGCTGCAGGCTGTCCCCTTTTTGCCCAGAAACTCAGCAAGGAGATGCTACAGGCATCCCAACTGATGGCTTTTATTTCCTCTGCAAAGGGGCGTCCTTCCTGACGTCTAACTGAAAGCCCTCTTGCTGTGGCTTCATCTGTCCTAGGTCTGTGTGACTCAGCTTCTTCCCAGTGCCATCAAAGCTCCATCAGCAGCATTGGCTGGGCAGGGACAGCTGGGTGCCCCTCCTGGGGAAGAGAGGAGGGCACTGAGGAGCTGCCCCCGCTCCCCTAAAAGGAGGGGACCTGACTGAGGCTTAGGGTGGTGGCAAGGTCACAGGAGGTTAGGGGCTGCCACTACCTGGGTCCCAGGAGAAAATGCTGTCCTACCTTCCCCCACCCACCTGGCAGCACGGAGCACCTCTCCCCGGGAGGCTGGCAGAGTTGGCATGTGCTGAACACCCACACCCCACGCGGCCCAGACACAACACGCCCACCGCAGTGCCAGGAGAGCCCACCTGCTGGCTCTGCAGCCGGTGTCCTGCCCCCTGCCTGGCTGCCTCCACAGCGAAGGAGGGGGTGTGGCTGCTGGGGGCTGGGCTGCCGAGACAAGAGGGAGGGGTGCCCATGAGAGGGGACTGCGGCAGGGAGGGCAGTGTGGGTAGGCGCTGAGCGCTCGCTACCCCACAGGACAGAGGCCTGTGGAGCAGGCAGAGGGCTGCAGAGCTTCTTGTGTGAGCAGTCTCTTGCTCCCCCTGCCTGCCCCCCACCATTCCACCGCCCTTCCAGGCCCTGGCGGGCCCAGGTGCCCCTCCTGTGGCTGCTGTGCTGGCAGCGACCCCTCATGCCTCTGCCCTCAACATGGTGCAGAGTGCAGAGGTTCAGCCCTGACCTTTGGAAAGGTGGGTTCTGGCGGTTCAGGCCCCTTCTCACTGCCCCAGAAAATGAGAACCCCCAGAAGTGAGTGGAAGAAGAGGGCAAGGCAGGGCCGCAGGCAGGGAGCAGCACCTGCCTCCGGATCACCCTCCTTTCCTGGGGGATATCGGGGGGGAGTGGGGAGTGTGACCTGCAAGGCCATACGATGAGGGAGGGGAAGCCAAACCTGGCTCAGGCCCATGGGGCAGTGCAGCGTGCACTGGGGAGTCCACAGCATCCTCCAGCCTCACTCTGGCTCCCTGCACAGCATGGAGAAGAGGACCGGCCTCCTCCCTGCAGCCCAGATCCCGGCTCAGCCGGCTCCTCTTGCGCACGATGACGGCCCTTCAAATATTTGAGGACAGCTCGCCCGCTGCTGAGCCTCCTCTTCTCCTGACTAAACAGCCTGCTGCTCAGAAGGGGCCCTCGATGCGCCGGCTGCAGGTCACCTCGCCATGCCCGGCGCTCTCATCTGCCGGAGCTGCCCTGCTTCCCACCGCGGTGACGGCGGAGGACGACAGAGCCGTCTCTCATCTGACATGACGCCCACACACAGTCCTGTCCTCCCACCACAAGGCCGCCCCCTCAAGGAGCAGGCAGAGTGCTGGGGGGCCGCCAGCCCCCCACACCTTCTCCAAAGACCCAAATCCTTCCAGGGACGGTCTCCCTCATCAGCTACGCTCCTGGCCTGCCTCCTCTGAGAAGCTCGCTGGGCAAGTGAGGCCACTCCGGCCCGGCAACTGCACACTCACAAAGAAACTTGGAGACATAACTGCATCAGCCTGCAGGGGTGCCCCACCCTTCTTCCCTGCCACGTAGCCCAGAGAGGGAAGGAGCGCGGGGGAGACCTGGGGAGAGACACCAATCGCGGGCAGTGGGCAGCTGCCCAGAGAGCGCGGCCTGCAGGACTGGCCCGGCCTTGAGCCCTACCTGCTCGTGGTACTCGATGCCCATGCTGAGGGTGTTGACGAGGATGGCGATCATGATCCCCCGACCGAAGTACTTGCTGTCCACAATCTTGCGAAAGGTGTCACAGATCAGCTTCCAGAAGGCCAGCACGGGGCTGGGCTCTGTGTCTATGCCTGGGCTCCGTCGCCGCCGGCTGTGGGGGTCCCGGAGATCGCTGTGCTGTGCGTCCTGTGTAAACTCGTACACAGCCTCCCCGTCAGAGTCGGGCATCTCCTGGTCGCCAGGCTCCAGCTCTCCTGCCCCCGTCCGGGCACAGTAGGGGCAGCTGTCGGGACCGCAGGCTCCACTGTCTGCCTTTGAGCAAGGGCTGGAAAACTTGCAGGAGCCATGGCAGGTGCCTGCGACAGGAGAGGGACAGTGAGGGTGGCAGGGAGCCACAGCGACGGGCTGCCAGGCACTCTGTGGGCCAGCCGGGGGGATTGTCCCAAACGTCCATAGCACTCCATGACGGAAGCTGTGGAGTGTCTTCGGGGCCAGATAGAGAGATGGCCCTACCCAAGTCCTCCAGCTCTTGAGTCCTAGACAGCAAGGACCCCAAACCGTGTCCTTCCCAGGAAGCCAGCTCCGATCAACACTGCTCCGAGGAGCATTTCTCAAAGGATCCTTAAGACTCAAACCCACATGTGCACTTGTGCCCACACACAACAGTCACATGCACACACATGTGGGTGCCACACATACACACTCGGGCACACACATGTGCAACTGCATCCATGCCTCGTATACCACAAGATATGCATACACGCCCAAGCACACACATACACATACACAAACACATACCGCCCAATGTGCAGATGTCACGCGCGCGCACACACACACACACAGTCATGCATACTGTGCAAGGAGACAACAGCCATATGCACAAGCACATACACACCAGACTGTGTGTGTACACATGAACACCAGACACACACAAACAACATGCGCACATACATATACTACATCCCTTTACACATACAAATACATCTACAGGGCCAGCGAGATAGCTCAGCAGACTAAGTGCCTGCCTAAGCAAGCACAGGGACCTGGGTTCAATTCCTAGTACCACATGCCACGCTGGCTCTGCACCCAGGTGCACTGAGCTGGCCACTTAGACGGGGTGTAGTGGTGCAGGCCTTTAATCCCAGTGCTGGGGAGGCTGAAAACAGGAGGATCCCTACAAGCTGTGTAAAGCTGTGGAGTGAGACCCTGTACCAAATACATTAAAAAAAAATCTGAACACACCAGATGCGCTATGAACAAACACAGTGCTCCGTCCTGAGACACCAATATCATTTAATAGTTTCTTTTTTATTTTTATTTATTTATTTTTAACTTAAAATATTTTATTAAGGGGCCAGCCAAATAGCTCAATGGATTAAAGGGCCTGCAAGCAGGCACAGTCTTTTTTATTTTTAAATTAAATTAATTTTTTATTGTTTTGCCTTTTTTGAAATAAGGTCTTGCTATGCAGTTTAGGCTGGCCTTGAGCTCGCTTTGTAGCCCAGACTGGCCTCAAACTCACAACGATCCTCCTGCCTCAGCCTCCTGAGTGCTGGGATTACAGGCATGCACTACCATGTCCCACTATTTCATTTTAGTTTTAGGGACATGGCCTTGCTACGTAGTGCAGGCTGACCTTCAACTCACTGTGTAGTCCATGCTGGCCTCAAACTCATGGTGATTTTCTTGCCTCAGCCTCCAGAACACTAGGATTACAGGTATGTGCCACTATGCCTAGCTACCGATATAGTTTAAGTCCATTTGCTCAGCAAAGAACCTTGAGACCACCAGGTAAAGGTTCTCATGGAGCCTCTGGGCTCAGAGCCACACTCCAGCTGGACACGAAGCGACTTTTCCCACTCTGACTGCATCTGGAGACTCAGGGCTCCCCTAAGCACACCTGACCGTCATGATGGCCCCACTCCTGTCTTTTACACAGAGGACTTGGGAACGCTGGTGCCTGTGTGTGACCTTCACGGAAGCCAGGGGAAGAAGTCATACGCTGTGTTCTGATAACACCTTTCGGCCCCAAAATATATCCCTACAAAACCTGAGCATCCCCATTCCCTATGGCATGTCCTTTCTGAAACCCCAGTCCTGGGCTGTGGCTACAGAGAACATGATTGTGGGGAGGCCACCTGTCTGAGCGACCCATCTGCAGGCAGCGGTGAGCATCTCACCCACGACACAGGTGTCCCATGGGCCCAGCAGCGTCCAACACTTGCTGCTTCAGCCTGGGCATCTCCAAGGGGTGGGAACGACACTCACATTCCTTACCCCACCCCCCAGCGAGCACCATTGCCCTTCTGAGCCTGGTCCCAAGGGGTACAGCTTGTGGGGTTCAGAATCAGCTGGTCCTTGGAACCAGTCCTCAAGGCCACATCCTTGGGCAGGTTCTGCAACTCCACCCAGCCTGCTTTTAGCATTTGGAAAACAGGCACAGGGCAAGCTTGTCCCCGAGCTGTCGGGAGGCTGCAAGGGGCTCTTGCCTGCAAAGCATGTGACAGGCACCCCCCTCCGGGCACCAGTGGGGGTGATGACCTCACAGCAGCATGTTCCAGGACACCAGTCACTGTCACGGTGTATGAATTACAGTGCCCGGTTTAACAGGTTAGAAAGCAAGACTTAAAGAACGGGGGGGGGGGGACTGGGGAAATAGCTCAGTAGAATAAGCTCTTGCCTGGCAAGCACAAGGACCTGAGTTCAATCCCCAGTTTAGCCAAAAAAAAAAAAAAAAAAAAAAGTGGGGACTAGATAAAGGCACCACAGCCACAAGAGGCAGAATGGGAATCTGAGACCCGGTCGCCTAGCCGCACACCCCTAGTCCACCCTGCCTGGCATTCCTACCTGTACTCTGCGTCTCTAGCAGCTTGTGCATAGAGCTGTAGGGTCCAGGGGGGATGTTGAGGCTGGTGAGGGTGGGGGGGCCAGAGCTGGGGGCCACCTCCACAAGCGCTTTGTCCTTCAGCATCTCAGGTGGAGGGCTGGTGTGCACAGTGGGGTACACCTTCCCGCTTCCCACAGTCCTGCCCGACGCCTCGGAGGGGGACCTGGGAGGGGGCGCCTGGCAGTGGATGGGCTCCAAGTGGCAGTCAGCATGGTAGAAGCTATGCACAGACTCCGCACCCCCAGGGGGGCTCCTGGCAAGGGTGGGCGTCGAGGGCGGTGGCAGCATAAGCCGGCGGGACCCATTGGCATCCTTGTCCTGGATCTCTGGGCTGGCCCGGGGGGCCCTGAGTGTCCCGTTGCCCAGGTGGTAGTGGTGGTGGTGGTGGTGGTGGTGGTGCACCAGGTGGTGCACTGACAGGCGGCGGCGCGCTCGAGAGCAGCTGCTGCTGGGCTGAGGCTCCTGACCCCCCAGGGCTACCGGGCTGCTCAGGAGCCCGGCCCGAACGCCAGCGGCGCGAGAGAGCCGGGCCAGCCTGCGGGCTGCCTTGCGGAGGATGTACACCAGGTACTTGAGTAGCTCCTCGTAGCAGCTGCCGGGCTCTGAGAAGCTGGCCAGGGTGCTGGCATTGGACAGGAACCGCACGCGCTGCTCCCGCATCAGCTGGCTCTCGCGCTGCTTGGTCTCCGAGAACTGCGTGGCAATCACCACCAGGCACAGGTTGATCATGAAGAAGGAGCCCACCTGTAGGGGTGGGGACAGGAAGAAGAGATGTCCTGAAGAAAAGCAAGTGGCCACATTGAGGAGCTTCCCACTGGCCAGCGTCGGGCTCAAGAATGCTCCCAGCAGGACCACGTCTCACTCTTGACAGCTCCTGTGAATGCCACCTGAGTGGTAAAGAGGCTGGGGCTCAGACGGGTCAAGGAATTGTCCGAGATCACTTGGCTAAGGCAGAGCAAGGCTAAGACTTGAACCCGACCCTGTGAAATTCCAAGGTGCCATGATGGATTATTATTATTATTATTATTTTAGGGACAGGTCTACAGGATGTCCAGGGTCTCACTACTAGATCGGACTCATAGTGATCCTCCTGTTTACAGCCTCCCAAGAGCTGG
>NDGN011387205.1:0-11503 GCA_002564285.1 Tympanoctomys barrerae | reverse complement strand
CAGGGATTGAACTCAGACCCTTGCACTTTCCAGGGAAGCACTTATTCCACTGAGCCATCTCCCTGGCCCTCCATGTATATATACTTCAGGAAAAGAAAAATATGGCATATTTTTTCAATAGATAGTGTTACCCTCATATGAGAGACCTTAGGGGATGTTGTTTCACACAAAACCTGCTGTACTGCTGGCCCTTAGAGAAGAAATTGAAAATGTATGTGGAAAAATCTCAATGACCAAGGTTACCCAAGCAGCACCTCTTGTAATTGTAAAAGTCAAAGGTAACTTGTATTAATCTCATGATGTCACAATAAACTTAGTATTACAATATCTATACAAGTTTTTCTTTTCTGAAGTATGTATACATGTTTTGTGGACTTGCTATACATTTAAAATGAAATATTATTCAACCTTAGAAAGGCATTTGTAATAATGCAGTGGGCCTGAATGACACCATGATGTGTGAAGTGAGCCAGCACAGAGAGATGGTTGCATGTCACTCATGGATGTAAAAATTTAAACTCAAGGAAGGAAGGGGTGGAATTATAATTGCCAGAAACGGTGCAGGAGAAATGGGGACACATAAAAGTTAAAATTAAATAAGATGGATAAATCCAGAGATCTAAGGCACAGTATGTGGACCACAGTTGACAATATTATATTATAAGCTGGAAACTTTCCACAACAGTAGGTTTTTGGTGTTCTTACCATAAGAAAAAGGGAGCTATGTGAGGTGAATGGATATATAAGTTGACTTAAATACAACAATCATTTTCCTATATATATTATATATTGTATACCTTAAATAAAAAATATAGAGAGAGAAAAATAAATCTACAATTCCATTTATTACTCCCCCAAATATATTAATAAAAAATGAGATTCATCCATAGCAGATCTTGGGACCAATAGCAGAGACTTGATAGAAAGGCAAGAGTCTGATAAGTAGTTCCTCTGACCAACCAATCTTCTCTTTTTAAGGTTTGTTTTCTCTCCCCAGAAGCAGTCCATGCCATCCTATAGGGACAGAACTGCCAGAGATGAGCCAGTTTTGATGTACTCCAGCCCCTTCGTGGGCGCTCAGAGCCGCCAACCAGCTGTATTTATCTCTCATTGTGTTCTAGCTATTATCTCCTCCTTTTCTGTTAGTATTTACAGAGCGGCCACTCTGTGTCAGGCTCTGGGGCAGGCAGGGGAGGATGCAGTGGCGAACGAGACACAGGGAATCTTTGGTATGTATTGCACATTTTTCTTCCATGGGGACAAAATAGCTGACAGCTACATTTTAAAGTAAGAACGGGTTATTGAGCTCATGTTTGCAGAGGGTCCAGTCCAAGGCAGAGATGGCCTGGTGGATGGGTGCAAAGGAGCAGGAGAAATGGGGACACATAAAAGTTAAAATTAAATAGGATGGCTAAATCTAGAGATCTAAGGCACAGCATGTGGACCACAGTTGACAATATTATAAGCTGTATATAATACAGTAGATATATAATAGTAGATTTTTGGTGTTCTTACCATAAGAAAAAGGGAGCTATAACATATATATTATGCATGGTGGCCAGAAAGCAGGGAGAAGGGGGAGGGGGATAGAAGGGGGAGGTGGATAGGAGGGGGAGGTGAGGAGCAGAGAGGGGGGAGGGGCCGGGAGGGGGCAGGGAGAGAGAGGCAGAGATAGAGAGACAGACAGGGAGAGGGACAAAGAAGGGAGGAGTCAGGGAGAAAAATACACTCTTCTAGGTCACACTCACAGTGACGCCTTCTATTCAGCACATTCAACTACGAACTCATTGTACACATTCACTGTTTAGTACAGTGTCCCACGATTCAATCAACTTCCAAAAGTCCCACCAGTAAATACACGAGACTCTGGGGGAACATTTTAGATCTAGATTAGAAACTTGGCTTATGCTGTACTTAACAGAGCTGCAATGGATCTTGAGGGTCCACACACGCAAAGTACATGTCTTAGAGGCTTGGTCACTAGCTTGGTACTACTGGAAATTGGTGGAACCTTTAAGAGATGGGCTTAGTGGGAGGTCTTTAGGCTACTGGAGATGTACCCGCAAAGAGACTTGGGGGACCACAATATCTTCTTCTTTCTTTTTGCCCCCTGGCGCATAATGAGGTGAATGTTTTTGCTGTGCTACCATGATATACTGCTTTATTACAGGCCCCAAGACAACCCAACTTGTCATGAATGGAAGCCTCCAAAACTGTGAGCCAAAATAAATCCTTTGCTTTGTGAGTTGAGTCTGTTGGCTATGGTGCCAGATAGTTGTCTGAAGGGAAAAATGATAATCACAAGCAGTGCAGTAAGGGATATACAGATGAGCATAAGAGACAATGGTCAATCTCAGGAGGGGAGGAAGTGATAATCGGCCTACTAAAGAATGAGCAGGTGCTAGGAAAGCAAGAGTTAGGCAGAGGGCCTGATGGAGGAAGCAGGAGGGGTTTCTCAGACACAGAACTCTGTGTGGACAATGGTCTGGGGACAGCAGAGGACTTAGCAATGGGCAGGAGTGCTTCAAAGGTGATCTGGCCCAGTGAGCAGTCAGGTTTTGCAGACCTTGGGCCTAGTCTGGAATTTGGATCTAAAAATGTCAACATGGAGCCACCATGAGGGGAACGGATCATGGTTAAATGCTCTTCCCCAGAAACCAAGCCCACAAAGAATACAGCGCATGTGTGGAGGACGCGCTGAATACCTTGACTGTGTGGATGGTACCGTGGCATACAAATGTGTGCCAACGCATCTAGCTGTGTATGTGAAACACGTGTGATTTCATGTGTAAACTCAGAAAACTAACAGCTTGGAGATGTGAGTGGCCTGCCACACAGTGCCAGGGAGGGACAGGGCCTAGGCACCACATACACCCTGTGGAGCCAGGGCAAAATTGAACACCCCAAAAGGGCTTAGAAAAGACATGATTCTTCAGTTTATAACAATTCTTAATTATTTCAGGTTCTGCTTTTTCACCCATGTAGCCCTTCTTATGGTAATGTGTTCTCCAGTAAAAATTTCAGTGAGGACCTTACCCATGTAACAAACCGATGTAGACTGCCACTTTGCTAGGCACCTCTGCCATTATTGCTCCCAAAACAGACTTTGTCACACCACTCAGTAGCACCATAATTAAACTGCTACCCCATGGGAAGTGTCCAGAAATAAATTTAATCTCATTCAATTAATAGCCACCACAGCTTTGTCGTCCTTTTCCCTTTGCAAAGGCTCAGCGTACTCATTGAAGATTCTGTTCAGGTCTTCTTCTGCAGGCCCGGCGGGTGGTGGTTCCCAGGCAACTCCCAGTTTCATCAAGCTTCCTTTGTGCAAAAAGTATCAGAGCAGGGCTGTCATTCTTATCATTCTTATTTTTAAAATAAAGCAGGGAGCTTGACTTAGAGACATACAGAGGAGGGGTGAACCAGCCAACATGTCGAGTTGTTTCCCTTGGTGAATTGGTATTATGAGCACCCTGCTGAGTAGGAACTGTCATTTTTCAGCTTTGGTGGAATTTACTGAAGCTTGAACTCCAAGAATGAATAGAGAGATAGAGCAGTGGATAATGAAAGAGATCTCTACTTTTTTTTCCTATGTCAAAAGCATCCATTTTTATTTTTTAAAGAAAAATAGTTTCAAAAATATTAGAAATGGCACACAATTTTGCTAAACAAAATGATAGGAATTCAAAAATGGTTGTTACTAATTGTGATACATCAATTTTTTTGGCAAGAGAATGTTATAAAACTAAGTGTCCAATAGTGTATTTCTGAAGAATATTGTACGGTGGATTTATTTGGAGGATATGTTAAAAGGGCAGATATCTCTCTTTCAGGAATACACAGCTCTATTCCAGGAGGATGAACTAGAGCCAGTAAGCCTTCTGTGACAGAGTAACCACCAGCCTAAGGGTGGTGTCAGAGATCATGATTCTGTTTCTCAAAAAATTAAGCTGGGCGTCATGGCCCATGCCTGTAATCCCAGCACTGAGGCTGAGGAGGAAGACTGTTGTGAGTTCAAGTCCAGCCTAGGCTACATAGTGAGCTCAAGGTCAGCCTGAGCTGCATAGTGAGACCCTGTCTCAAAAAAGCACACACATTTAAAAAAAAAAGAAAGAAAGCAAGAACTACATGCAACTTCACATAGTTCATAGAAACAAAATTCAATCTTGTGACCACTGACTTTTCAGTGACCTTATTCGAAATGGCCACTTTAGCAATCATGTAGGGTTGGTATAAGAATATGAAGTGCCTCCTGCTTCGGGAGCACTGTGCCTAAACTAAAGCAAGAGGAGGACAGGGAGACCGGGGATGGGGGGGGAAGGTGGCGGGAGAACCTCTCTGTGGCTCTGACTTCCACCTGTCAGGCAAGTGCACACGACAGGTGACCTGTGTGTGGCGGTATCTGTGACATTTCCAGGCCCAGCTGCTCCACCCCACTCGCCTCCAGTTATACATAGTCTAGAATAAGCAAAAACCTTGCTTCCACAAAAGAACCATATTATTATCACTTATTTGCTGAGCACCAACAATTCTTTATATAAAGAGATGAGGGATCTGTTCTAAATTAAGCAAACTAATAAGTGCCTGGCTCCTAGGAACACAGCCACCTGCCAGAGGCTTTCTAGTCTTAGGGCCTATTAAAAGCCAAACCCCTCTAGACTCCTCATTCCAATCTGGAGAGAAATACGGGGTGGATGACATCCCTGAATTTGTTCAATTCTAGGTTGTTTATAATCTGTTGCCAAACATTCATACTGAGAGATGTGGAGCCCTTTCCTGTCTCCCTCATCCACTGTGTTCCTAGACCCAGCGTGGAGATCACAGTATTTGACCCTACTTGCCTTTGGCTTTGGTTTAAGTTACTCAGCAACATGATGCACATATATACTCTATGAGGATGGGGTGCCCAGCAAGAGACAGAGCAGAGACAGAGCTAGGGGCCGGGGACTGCAGGGAAGAGGGGGTGACGCATTTGCAGCGGGTGTGTGGCAGTGCTGCTGCAGGCTTCCTTCGGTCTTTCTGTCACCTTGGGACGCACAGCATCAAGGTCAAGTGGCTTTTATGGTAGAGAAACACAATGGGGACCTTCAGTTATTTTCAATATTCTAAAAATCTTAAACAGTTCTTAAGATAGCAATGACATTTTATTACACTACTCAGAAGAACGACTAACTGTAAGTACACAGAGCAAGACCCAGAATACCAGCAGGATTCCTTCATGTCCCTCTTTCTTTCTAGAATTAACCACCAGCCTGGCTTCTAACATGACAAATTAGTTTTGCCTCTTTTGAATGGTATAAAAATGACCCTGTACAGAATATTTTTATATGTGAGATTTTTGCAAATTATTCTATTTAACAGCAATTTCTTAATTTTCATGCAATAAAATATTGTTTATGAATGCACCATAATTTATTCATCCATTCTATTGTCACTAAATATATATTACGTACTGTATATAATATATACTATATATATTCATTTCATTCCACATGGTCTTGCAACAATTATACTTTAAAATTGAATTGCTGGGTTGCTTGGTGTGTGTTCAACTATAGCTATACTGTCAGACATTTTTACAGAGATTGTGCCAACTTATATTTTTACCAGCATTGTGTGAGAGTTCCATTTGCTCTATATCTTTGCCCACATTTGATATCGAGAGAGTCTTTTAAGATTCCTGTGTGGGTGTGCAGTGGCATAAAGTGCGATTTACATTTGTATTTCTCTGACAGCAATGATGTTGAGAATTTTTCATATGTTAATTGCCCACTTAAAGAGTTTATAAACTGTCCTGTTCTCATTTGTTTTAGCTAGTTTTTTTTATTTATTTATGTTTAAATAAATTTTTAAAAATCTTTATGTATTTGGTATAGGATCTGGCTACACTGCTCGGATTCATAGTGATCCCCTTGTCTCAGCCTCGCCAGCACTGGGATTACAGGTGTGTGCCACCACACCCGGTTTTGGTGGCGGCTCAGTACGCCTAGCTTCCCTGGCCAGCACAGCCTGCAGTACCGAGTATTGAACCTGGTCCTTGTGCTTGCCAGGCAGGTGCTTAGACTGCCGAGCTATCTCCCAGCCCCTTTCCAGGTTTTAAAAAGGCTGCTCAAATACTTATCATTAATTTGATGGAATTAGTTATGTTATGAATGAATTTTCAATCAGATTGTGCACTGTCAGTATTTTGTTACAGTTGGTGGCTTGTTTTTCTTTATGGTTTCTTCACCTTTTTATATTTGATGACACTAATTTAATTTCTTTTGTTGTGAGTGTTTTTGTGTCCTTTGTAGAGATATTAGAGATAATTTTCTGCTAAAAGTTTTGTAGTTCTAGCTTTATGTTTGGGTTCATGGCTCATCTAGGATTAAATCTGCTTCGTGGTAACAGGCAAGATCAAGGTTCATGGTACTGCACACAAACGAATACTCTGCTGCCTCGATGATATCTATCTATATCTATATCTATATCTATATTTTAAGGAACTGGGGATTGAACTCAGGCCCTTGCACTTGCCAGGCAAGTGCTTAGTCTACTGAGCTATCTCTCCAACTACCCCTCGATGATATTTTCGAAAGCTTTCCATATACATTGTATTGGAATGTATAATTTTCACTTGATTTTGGGTGTTGATGTATTTATGAACTCTATATTCTTTATTATGTGTTTGCCTCATTTTGTTTTGTTGGGACACAATCTTGCTACGTAGTTTGAGCTGACCTTGAGCTCACTATGGAGTCCAGGCTGGCCTCCAACTTCCAATGATCCTCCTCCCTCAGTCTTTCCAATGCTGCCATTACAGGTGTGCTCCACCATGCTCAGCTGAATCTGTATATCTTAACACAATCCTTTGATATGGAATCAGAAATATAGTTATAATCTTTTTCTTGGCTCATCTGGATTTTCTTGTTTTGCCATATAAATTTTAGAATCTGTGTACTAATTTCTAGGAAAGATCTTCAAAGATTTTGCTTGAATTTTATTGGCTTCATGGATCAACTCTGGGGAGCTGGCATTTTCACAGAGTTCCCCCTAACATAATGTCTTCCCACTTATTAATATTTTTCAGTGATGTTTTGTACTTTTCATCAAGAAGTCTTCTATATTTTTTGCTGCCTTTATTCTTAGGTATTTGGTGCTGTTGATTCTGTTATATTATTTTCTTTTAAATTGTAACCTTTCTGGTGTAAGCTTTCATTTCAATGTGTTTTCTGTTTGCATTTCCCTGATGACCAGTGAGGCTGAGTTTGTTTCTCTTTGTGTATTGGCCTTTTTTTTTTGGAACTGGGGATTGAACTCAGGCCCTTGTGCTTGCCAAGGAAGCGCTTATTCTACTGAGCCATCTCCCCGGGCCCCTGTGTACTGGTCTCTTGATCTTCCTCTTTTGTAAAGTACTTGTTTATGTTTTCATTTTACTTTCACTTATTATTTTGGTGTACGGAGTGGAACCCAGGGCCTTGTGCATGCTGAGCATACATTCTGTTGTTTTTCCTATATATGTTTTTAGGCTGCGCAAAAGTAAGTAGTCTGCTTTTGGGAGATATTTTTTGTAGTCACTCTACATTCAAGACATAAACCCTGTTGGGGTTATACATGTTTATGTGTGTTCCCTGTTTTATAGCTTGAGTTTTCACTCACTTAATGGTGTCCAGATGAACACAAATGCAAATCAATTGTTTCATCCTGTATTCAACTGACAGAACTGCCAATGTCTTCCAGTGCTGCAGGAAAATGTGTTTGTGTTGAACTTACTGCAAGGCAGGATGTCTATTCACTATGTTTTACTGGCAATTTTGGTGATTTTTGACAAGACCTGGTTTTCACCTCATGTAGGACTTTTAGAATCTGTCCATAGGTTATGAGGCTCTTGCATCTGTCCCAGATTGTCTGATAGAGTGGAAAACTGTAAAGGGGATTCCTTGCTCTCTGGACATTCAAAATTTAGCCCCAACAGGATCTTCCCTTTCTTCCTCCCTCCACTGACCCCAAGTATAGCACCAAGGAAAAATCCCACTCCCCCACGCTTCTAGAAGCATGCCATTTTACACTGCTGTCTCGCCCTGTACTCACTCCTAGAAAGTCCTGACCGCCGGATCGCTATCCACCTTTCAAAGGTCAGCTTGGCTATTGCCCTACCATTTATTTCCCCCTCTGACCTTGTCTCTGAGGCTGTTGCTGTTCTATTCTAATTTTTCTCTAGCACTCTAGTAGCTCACCCTGTCCTTCCCACCCTCTTCCTCCCTCATCCTACCATCTGAGATCTTGGCTTTTGGAGCAGGCAAAGATTAGCCAGCATCTTCTAACCTGGATAACCTTCATCCCTGCCTCCCCTGGCCAGCCCTGTACTGAAGAAATCATTCCATTTTAGCTATGACTTTCTCTGCCGCAATCTTTCTGTTGCCCTTTGCCAGGTGATGTACATTTAACAGAAGGTAGACATTTTCTGTTGTGCACATGCACGCATTGGAAATCAAATCAAATCAAGCCTGCCACAGACACACCAGCCCCCTGCAAGGTAAATGTGTTAGGCCATGTGCTTCCTTCCCCAGTCTGCCGTGTTTCTAGATATACTTGATTTCTGGCCATTCTAGCTTTTCTTCATTTTTCTGGACTTCGTGTCGGTTCGTTTTCTCCAAGTTTGCTTCTGCCACCTTAAGGATAAAGCCAGCACCTGCTCTTGGGCTCTTCCCAGTTCTTGAAACAACTCAGCTGTCTGTACCTCACCCAAGAAATCCAATCCCAGCAGCTTAGCTGGGCGCCTGACTCCCCTGGGGGTAGCAACACACAGGTGATCTTGGGTAAGTGTTTGATATGACCAGCTGCACCCCATCCATGCCGCGCATAGGCCCTTGCTTAGAAAACCTGTGTTTGTATATGTGATGCTTCGGCAATGCTTGTTTTGCACTCCTAGTGCATTTGCAGGCAACATATCATCTTTCTAGATTTATGCTAAAAAGGAACACTATCCTGCTGTTGGATATTTGCTGATGCAAACTTGTGTTCAATTTATCCTTTTCAAAGAAAATCTATGGTGTCGTATTTTTAATACTTTTCTTTTATTATGGTAATAGTTGCATATGGAAACACCTAAGCTACCATTCTCAAAGGAGGCTTTTAAACCAATCCATTATGATATTCTTTTACATTTTTTAAAAAACCTCTTTGTTCTACAGTTTTCTTTTACCTAGACTTTGAACATCTGCCCCTTGAGCTGCAGGGTGACAGCAGAGTGACAGCATTTAGCCAGGCTGAGTCATGCTCATGTAGAGTATGTCTGAGAGGTCTCACCCATGTGGCAGCTGCTGGGGATGCACGTGTGAGAGGCAGTGATCTTGGGGAAGGGAGGGCAGGGACACGTCTCTACCTCATCAGAATTCTTGCAAAACCAAGAAAGACATTTGCATGAAATTAGATGAGATAATATATGCAAGAGTGCTCTATTCACCCTGAAGTTATGCAAATATAAAGCATGGTTATTAAGTAACTTTGAGTCACAGACAGCTATTAGGTTGTTAAGTGAGCACAGAAAGAGTGAGGAATTCCAGGTGGGGGAACGTGGGAAAGTGTGCCGGAGGGCCCTAAAAGACAAATAGGTCACAGTTCAAAGGAGCAACTGATGCACACAACATGGATGATACTCCACGGGGATCGTGCTGGAGCATGAACAAAACCAATCCACAGGTTGCAGACTATGGGATCTTATTTCTACGATACTTGTGATACTGTTACAGAAATGGCGAACACATCAGAGGTCACCAAAATTTAGAGAAGGGCTAATGTGGTACGAGGGAGGTGGGAGTGAGACACCTTGGGACCACCATAGTGGTATAGCCAAGTGAACTCCTGAGGGCAGCAAACCCCATTGTAAGACCCTACTAAGACCACAGAGGCAGAATCTTTGCATGAAATGAGAAACTATAACCAAGGAAAAACCTAAATAACTCCTTTGCTTCATTTGTTTTGATATTTTTAAGTTGACAAAATCACTAACTTTGGAGGTCACATAGCTGGGCAAATACATTATAGTATTAGTTTCTTCTTCACTTTGCCCTAGACAACTCCTCTGATGTGGTAGTTGCAGCAGCGACCTACGTTCCTTCCCTGAAGGCCACTTTTGACAAGACGGGTTGGTGTCTTTGTCTTCATATTGTGTCTGTCCCTTTTACTGCTATAACCTCAGATCACACTCTACACAGGTCTGTGCACATAGACATGTGGATCATTTAAAAATGTCTATTCCAAGATGAAATACAGTGTTAACTTGGCCTGTTGCTTAGTGGAACTGGTATGTGCTTTATTTCTCTTTCATCTCTCTTCTGCCCCCACCCTTTAGCAGTCACTAAAGCCAAAGCACCTGAAGTCCTTCAGCCAGATTCAAAAGGCTGAGACGTCCTGTGCAGAATGACAGTGCTGGATATATGAAAATTCAGTAGCCTCTGTGGCCACCCAGTGTTCTGAGTCCATCACAAGAGAAAGTATTCTTTGGAACTGGGTCTCTCAGTGATGGGAATTACTGGATTTTAGCCCACTCTAAAACCTGTCTGTTTTTTTGTTCTATGAACAGCAATTTGGTCATTTTCAAACAATTGTTGACCCTCTTCAGTCAAAGACCCAATGAAGCTAGCCACCGCCCCACCCCAATCCCATAAAGCTCTGCCTGTGCAGGAATGTGTGTGCTTGGGGTATCTGTTCCAGCTTTCTACTGTCTCTGAGCCAAAAGATTCTATGGTCCAGTATCAGATACACTTAAGACAGAGCAAGAGACAGCCTGTAGTCAGAGCCTGACTCCCATCCCATTTCTTAATGGTGATGACAGATATGAGTCTACATGTATAATAAAATTATACAGAATTGGACACACACACACACACACACACAAATGAAAAATCAAATTGGGTCTTTTTTTTGTGTGGCAGAATTGGGTATTGAACTCAGGCCCTTGAGCTTGCTAGGCAAGCACTTATTCTACTGAGCCATCTCCCCAGCCCTGAAAAATCAAATTTGTAACATCCAAAAAATATCATTGGATGATATATCAACATCTATATTCTGGTCATAACTTTGTACTATATTTGTGTAAGATATTACCACTGGAGGAATAGAGTAAAGGCTATACAGGTCTCTCTGTAATATCCTTTACAACCTATGTGTGTGTATAGCATATGAGTAAAACAAAAATACTACTAGAATTTTAATAGGTAGAGAGGTGGTCATATGTGTGTGTTGAAGTGGAGGTAGGAGAGAGAGAGCAACTTGGTAGAGATGCAAGAATCTAAAATATTAGGTTCAGAAGTGAAAGTAAAACCAATCTCTGCCATAGAAACAATGGTTCTGAAGCCATCTAGGTTACAGCTCCCACAATGGTCAAGCAATGGCCGTCACTCGTCCACATGGCTGACACTCACAAAGGATCTACAAACTGCAGTGCAGGGTTCCAGGCTAAATCCTGAGGGGATTTGGCTGACCTTATCAGATACAAAAGTTACATTTCTTGTTATATAGG
>NDGN011387189.1:0-19021 GCA_002564285.1 Tympanoctomys barrerae | reverse complement strand
TGAAGTTTCATTAACCAAACATGATTTTTGAGCCTATCCCTGCTCTAAATTAAAAAAAAAAAAACTAAGAAAAGCATATATAAATTATAGGGCCTCTGAGCGTGTCTGACAGTGGTACTTGCAGAAAAGCCTAACTTCAAATGGAGAGAAACTTTAGATGTAGTACTTTCCATGGCCAACGAGGGGATGAAAATTCAAACCAAAGAGAGGCAGAGGCACTGCCCCATAGTGTGAAGCTGGCTCCTCTCGGGCCTCACACCAGGCTATGCAGAAAGAGACCTGGGAACCACACGTGTTCCCCTTATTGCTCCAAAAAGCTAAAGGACACAGAGAATTCAAAGAGGCTGGTGGGAGATTTCTTCTGGGAAAAGAAAATTCAGGCCTGAAAACTAGAGCCGCAGTATCTTTTAGGATGTCTAGCGTCTTGAGTTCATGTCCCTGAACTTGTATTCCTTTGTCATAACATTAAGAACAGCTGGATTATCCTCAGAGGCATGGCTGTTTCTGTAGGGTTTTAAAACATCTTTCAAGTAACAGAGGCATGTTTTATAATCACTTATTTGTTTTCCTACAGAAGCCCTTAACTTAGGAGGAAAAAAATAAAAACAGAGGAATAATATTTTCAGCTGAAGAAAAGAGGTTGACTAAATGTCCCAGTGTAGATAAGTCCCCTCCTCCAGCTTGTCAGCAGAGACATCCTCTGATGTCCTGACAATTCCCTTCACCATGTGCAGCTTGTAGAGATAAAGCTACTTAAAGTTTTCCTCTGAAACCAAAAGCAAATGTCAGTCGGCCTGGACGGCCTTCCAGTATCCATGTCTTGGGATCTTCTGAGCCTTGCTTGTTTGCATAGCCCAGGGCTGGCCCTTCAGGTGGGGCTTCGAGCAGAGCCACAGCTCTTCCCCAGGGAGCCGTGGGTCTCACCCTACGTACTGAACTCACCACGCTCTTGCCATGGCCAGGTGCCTCCCGGCCTGCTTGACGGGTGAAAAGTCATGGCTGAAGATGCATGTGACCCAACAGTGCAGCGGCACTGCTGACGTTTAATACTGCTTGACAAGGCCCAGGCCAGTGAGGTATAGGAAGCACACAGAGGAGAAACTGAGCCAGAGCACGTAAGTAGGACCAGGAGAGCTGCAGAGGTCCCGCCAACAACGACTGACTCACCACCAGCAACAGAGACCTAAATTCCCTGGTGAGGCTTTCACTGCCTTGATCCACTTTCTAAGAGAGTCCCGGCCACGTCTATGTGTCTGCACAAAAGCCTTGAGCTATTCATGCTAGCAGTAAAGGGAAGAGGGGCAAGCACCAGGCGTGGAGCTTTCTGTCAGGATGCCCTGAATGGCCATCCTTGCCTGGAATGCTAGGCAAAGGCAGCTAAGCTCTGCAGGCTGGGGCCTTCGCCCACAGGGAAGTCTCTAGCGGCCTACACTGGACACCCAAGTGGGTTTTGTCTTCCACAATTCCTGTATCCCTCATTTTCATTGTGCCTTTTCTGGGTTTCCATGAAACAAATCATTGGGAATATGTTCCGTGATTTTTCTTTGCTCCAAAGACAGTTTAAACAGAGATTTGGTGCTGTATCCAAACTTTTGAGCCCAAAAGCAACATAATTTTAGGTAAAAACCAAGTCTCCTGCAGTGTTTACCTCAAATAAGTCCAATTGCTGAGAGAAACCAACAAGATGAATCAGATCAGATCGTATCAGTTCTGTGGCCTGGAGAAAACCCTGCTTGCTTGGCATCTTCTTAGAACACCAGCCTCCAGCAATTTTCCTCAGAAACTGATTTTTTTTTTTCCCTCAAATAGTCATATTAACAAGTGTGAGTCACCAGCTACAGACACAATTTAGGGTGTGCAAAGGCCGAGCTGGGGGGGGGGTTTGCAGGGGATTGTGGGTAGCGGAGGTGGTATAGGTCTGAAAGTCCACTTAAGATGTCCAGACCGAGGCTGACCTGGAGCCACCCAGGGCCTGGAAAGGAGCTAGATGAGAGAAAGCCTGCAGGAAGTTAAAGGGAGTCTCACTTCCAGTGGAGGTGCCAGGGATGGCAAGGAAGGGGACAGATCTGGAGACGCTGGGGTAAAGAACTGACCAAGTCACAGAGGATCCCAGACCTGATGTCTGGGGCCCTGGGAAACAGGATGGCAGAGAAGAAGGCTTGGGGAAGGATGCTGTGTACTGAATTGCAAATTTGGGCTTAGACAAAATTTTTAACAAGCACTTTGAAAACAGTGGTCTTAGAGCTTGGTTTGAAGGAATTAACCAACTTGCTAAAGGTCACATAGCCTGGAAATGACAGAGCCTGGATTTGGGACAAAGGTTTCTAATGTCTAATGCTCTTCCACCTCACCCTTCTCTCACACAATGTCTAGGTTCACTAAGAGGGGTAAACAGGGAACCAGGAATTCCCAGAGGGAATGGTCAGCCTGTCTACAAAGATGCCTTTAGGCAGGCAAAGAAGCCATGTGAAAGAGCTGGAGTCACATTCACGGGAGGCAAACTATGGCCGACGGAGATTTGCGAGTCTCAAACTCAAACACACATCAAAATTGCCTTAGCAAACTTTAGAAATAGCCCCAACTCCCTCTCAGACTTACCAAATTACAGTGTCTTCTTTACAGAACTTGCTAAGTGATGCTGACACACCTGAAACTTGGCGTAACAGACACAGTCCGCGAGTCACACAGACAGTAGGCACTGCCACTGCGGAGCACCGTGCTGCCTGCTGGGTCTGAGATGTGTTCCGAGGGCTGGCTGCATGCCATCTTGTCTAATCTTTCCTGTATGGCACTGCAGGTGAAGAAGCTGAGGCCCAAAGAGTCCAAGTGTCTTGGCCACAGCCACGGTGTCTTTGCCATCCCAGCTTAGACCCCCTTGACTCCATGCCTTGAGGATTCAATGATGCCGGGAGCACCACGCCAGCCTTTCCTAGGAGATTAGTGTCACTTGGGCCCCAAGGTTTCCTGGGGAAGCGGTAGGGAAGGTGACTGACCCCAGAAAGGACATGGAGGTAAGACTAGGCCTCCGCATGAAGCGGGTGAGAGCAGGCTGTGCTGAGCTGTGTCTGGGGCTCGCTTCCCTGTACTCACTTCTGCCGGTTCCTCATATCATGCACAAGCAGGTTCATTACTCCACTTTTCCAGTGTTTCCTGAAAAGCACAGGACCCTGGGAGCCAATCCCTAGATGCCAGTTCTGACCTCAAACTGCCAACTATCCTGCTTGTCAAAACCGTCTCCACATGTGCAGAGCAAAGGGCTGCCCCGAGCCCCAGGTCCCCACCTGGGAAGTTCCTTCAGCACCGCAGGTACTGGTGGCCATGTGCTGGACAGCCGGCCACCACAGAATCTCCTCACTCACTGGGAAGGAGGATGCTGGGAAGCTCACGGGAGCAGGGCTCCCCGAGGGCTGTGGGAGGGCGTAGGTGGTGAGTGGTGGTGAAGACAGGCCGTGTGCTCCCAGGGTGAGCCCGTGTGGTGCAGCCACGCAACTCCCTTGAGGGCCCCGCTGTCCCCGGAAGCCCGGCCGGGGGAGGGAGTGTGACTGGAAATGTATGGCAGGGCGCTGGTGACGAGGCGTTCCTGAGTCTGTCGCCACTGCTGAGCAGCAGCGCTGAGTCACCCGCCTCCAGAGCAGGGCATGGCCCCAGGGTCCCGGGACGCAGAGCCAGGCTGCGAGCATGGCCCCAGGGTCCCGGGACGCAGAGCCAGGCTGCGAGGGCTCCCACAGGAAAACCCGCTGGGTCTCTCCCATGCATTTCACAGTTACCATCAGGCATTATGCGGCCTGGCGGAGGGTTTGGCTTCTTAGTCTGTGGTCACAGAAGCTCCTCTCTGAAGTCTAAGGCCACTTCATAGTCTCCAGGCCACTTACTTGTCACCTCCTTTACGCCTCGTATTATTTTGAGGGCTTTGAGTGCCTTAGCTGATTTAATCCCCGCAACAGCCACAGCAGGAGTGATAGTACTACGCATTTCACAGGTTAGGTAGTTCGGGTGGGCAAAGTCAGAACTCAGACCCAGATGTTTGTTCTATGGTTCCTACTATTAAATCCCACCGTCCCCAGTCTTCCTTGAAGTAGCTAGAAAATAAGGACATGGAGGAAGAATGCAATAAAAATTAAAAAGATGAATCCAGGCTGTTGAGAGCTACTGGGGTGGTAAGAGCTATTGGGGTGGCAGTGAGGGAGAAGGAGGTACCGACACAGGGGTCTGGGCTGCAAACCCCTCAAACACAGATGCGTGTTTATTCTCAGATGGAGAGTAACCCAGGACACGGCTGGAGCAGCTCAGAGAGAAGAGTGTGTTCCTCAGATGCAAATATGAGGGCTTTGCAGTTGAAGCCCCTACCAATGGGCTTAAGATTTACGAGGTACACATGAAGACGGCAAGGGAGGACCCGGAAGGTCCTTTTAGGGGGTGGAATGGGTTGGGCAAAACACCAGGAGTCAGAGAGATCAAGGGTGTGGAGCTGTGTCCGCTGGAGCTCTCGGCATTATGCAAGAGAGTAATGGGGGTTCGGGCTGGTAAGGTCTGATCATGACAGATCACAACAGCCCAAGAGACCCGAGTTGGTCAGGCAGTCGGTTGCCACGAGCCTTTCCAAACAAGACAGTCAGTGGCGGGCAAAGGCTTCAGAAGCAGCTTCAGGCCAGGGGTGGGGCCCACTGAACACGAGCAGGGACACTAAGGAGGAGGGTGTGGGTCTGGTAGCACACGGTCAGCCAGGCGGCGTGGGGGTAGCCCTGGGAGCAAAGGCGTGACACACTTGAATGGAAGAACTGACAAGACTTGGGGATGGAGAACATATGGATAGGAGGGACAGTTGTCACCAGGGCAGAGGTTGCTGCCCAGGGTGCCTGGGGCAGTCACCAGGGAGGAGGTGTACTCCACCTCAGAGAGTTTAGAACCTTGGAGGTGGGAAAGATCCTAGCAACGTGGCAAACAAGGCGGGCTGCATGGAGGCCGCTGGCTCCCAGGGGAGTGGACAGGGCCATACGCAAAAGAAAGCCGAGGAGGCGAGGACCCTCGTGTCTACTCTTCTAGGAGCCATGTATCTTTCTCCTTGAGTGTTTTGGCAACACCCACAGGAGAGAGGGGCAGAGCACAGATTCCGGAGCTGGGACGCTCTGATTCAAATCCCAGACCCACTGGAGCACGCCAGCCTTTCTATGCTTTGATTTCAAATTCTGAGAAGTAGGAACAGTACTTGTCTCCAAAAAATATTCTGAAACATAAAACGTTAATGCATGCACAAATGCTTGGAACAGAACTTGGTACGCAGTTGTTGATGTTATAATTAATACTAACATCGTTTCTTATGGCTGTCCCACTAGGTTCACCTTCTGGGTCTGATTGGTTATAATGGCAATGCTGTGAGGTTCCACACCCACCACCCAGGCTGGGGACTGGGCTGCAGAAAGGCAAGGGACTGGCCGGCCTTCGGGGACAGAGCTGAGAGGGGANCGCTCTGGCTGGTCGCACAGCACCTCGCTGCCTGTGGAGTTTAGGCAGAAGGAAGACAGGGGAATCGGAATTTCCTCCCTGCACTGTTTTCCCTGGTGTAGTTCATAACTCAGTCCCCGGTCCTTCCCAAAGCACACTCTCCTTTTATTCCAATAGATAGCCCCTGGGCAAGAAGAGGAGGAGAAAGGGAAGAGGATTAGGAAGAGAAGAGGGAGGAGAGAGGCAGAATGGAGATAGGCTTCCAACAAGCCTCCTGTCAGTCTGAATAGAGGCCTTGATCTAGATCTTCCTCGTGAATGACCCAAGTTGTGAGGAGGCCAGAACTCAGCTTAAGAACTCAGCTCCACTGTCACCCCTGCTGGGACTCCTCACCTGCCAGCCCTGAGAGCAGCCTCCAAGCTCACGCCTGCATCCTGCCACTAAAGATCGCGGTAGCTGCTGGGCCTATGCCCCCTGGGACAGCATTTCAAACCCTTTAACTCCCTGTCTTCGTTCACAGTCAACTCACAGGATGGTCTTTCCTGCTTGATGTTCAGCTTACCTATCTTTCAGCCAAACTATAGGCCTTTGTTTTAAATAAATTATTGTCTCTAAAAAAAAAAAACAAACAAAAAAAGGAGGGGCCAAGGAGTTAGCTCAGTAGAATAAGTGCTTGTCTGGCAAGCACAAGGGCCTGAGTTCAATTCCCGCTTCTGCCAAAAAAAAAAAAAAAAAAAAAAAAAGAAGAAAAAAAAGAAAACTACCCAAGAAAGAGAATGAGCAACAGCACTTCAGTCCCATGCTCCGGGGCTGTCTTCTGTGCGCAGAGGCACAAGCTAGAGAGGATCACATTCCCATCCTGGAAAATGGTTCTCAGGGCTTTTGTTTGCTTTTCTGTTTTTTTGTTTTTATTGTGAAAAACAAAGAGGACACAGATAGCAGCTGGGGTGCCTCTTGTCTTCTCCCTGGGAAGCCTTTCAGCAAGTTCTTTTGAATGTTATCCTTGGCTTGCTCTTCTCAAAAATTGTGATTGTTGATAAGGAGTAATAAAAGTTGATGTAGACAGAATTCTCCAAGCATATTGAGTTGCTATTGTAAGACAAAGAATGCCTACTGCTCCCAGGGCCTCAAGTGGTGACTCTTTGGGCCTGAGATGGGATCTCTGTTCTTTTCTGGATGCCATGAAGCCCTATTAAAAAATGAAGAGCTGCCCCTGGGCAGTACTGAAACTGAGGTCATATTATCATGTTAAAAGTTGGTATGGGCTGCAAGTTTGTTCCCTCAACCATATTTGCATATTGAGCTGTAACTCCTAAGGTGTTTGAAAATGAGTTCGCTGAGAAATACTGAGGCTAAGATGAGATCCTGAGGAAGGTTCTCTGAATACGATTAGTTTCACTGTGAGGTATCGGCACTCTTTCTTACTCCACTTTCACACACCAAGGACAGGTCACGTGAGGACGCAGTCAGGAGGCCCTGTCTGTGTGGCGGGAAGGGGCCCTCACCAGAACCCAACGGTGCTGCTCCCTGATCCGATTCCAGCTTCCGGAATGGCGAGAAGTAAATGTTTTTAAGCCACACAGACTGTGCTGTGCTATTTGGTTACTGCATTTGGAGCGAAGGTGAAGGTTTCCAGAGAACGTCTCTCTCTCATGTCCCAACTAGTGCTATTCGTAGTTAATAGGTGACCTTATACCTGTCTTACCCATCTTGCTTGTTAAAATGGTCTCCTCATTATAACTAGGCGATATTATACTCGTCTTACAGATGTAGAAGCACTTGCGGAGGCTGAGGGACAACCACAATGTGGTTAAATTGCAAAACCAGGAGTGGACGCTGGCATTTGGGTCACTTCTCTTGCTGCTCCTCCGAGTCTCTGTTTAACCTGCCGCCCATGCGACATGCGACAGCTCAAAGCTGAAATGCACACAGCATTGGGGAGAGGTGACAGAGACCACCCACCAGCCTGCAGGGGTTGGAGAAAGGAAACCTGGCCCTTGCAGAACAGTGACACATCTGCAGGGTTCAGTGCGGTGGTTGGGGCAGAGGAAGGATGTATGGCCTGGGACTTCGTGGATTAAACTCCTTGTAAGACCTAGTGATGTGTGCTACATATTCTACTCTTCAAGGGTATTTTTGCCTGTAAAATGAACAAATGGTTTTCACCCCACAGCTTTTTATAAAGTGCTAAATGACATAATGTCTGTGAAGCACTTTCAGGGCATTTCTTGGCCTACAGGAAAGAGTCACAAAGAGAAGGATCAAGGTCATAGTCTAGGCAGGAGCACGTGGCCCAGCGCGGCTAACACTACTGTGGCCAGTGCTTGGTCTGTAGAAGCCTCATATCTGGGAAAGCCCAGTGCGCCTGTGCTCCCCCAGCCAGGAGACGCAGAGCAGCCAGCAACGCACATGCACAGCCACCATTCCCTACATCTTCTGGGGTTTCAGATGGGGAAACTGAGGCTTGCAGAGAACAGCAGAATGTGCAGACTGTGGAATCAGAGCTGCATTGGACTCTGGCTTTCCTGCTTGTTCTCTCTGTGCAAGTTACTTAACTTCTCAGATCCTCAGTTTCTTCATCCTAAAAAAGAAAAAGAAGAATGGGTAAATGCCTCTACCTCAGAGATATTAATTGGACTAAGTGAGACAGACATGTGAAGTCTTCTCTAAGAATGTTAGCTTGTGTTTTCCTTTAAGTACTTTTCTTGTAGTTACCAAGCAGTTGAACAGCAGAATGAAGTCTAAAATTTAGACTTTTAAGCTTTGCAAAGCCAAGGGAGTGATTTACGGAGAAGTTGAGAAGCGAAAGATCTGCACAAGGATGTGACGAAGATTTGCTGTTGCTCTCCCGTCATTCTTGGATGCATGTAAGGAGAAAAGAAGTTCAAAAGGAAATGAAAGAGCGGAAATCAGTCATTGTGTGTATCGGAATCCACAGTGGATTTCAGTGCTGGCGGTGGATGGGTCTCACACAAAGCTAGTATCTACATGGGGAAGTTTAAGAAGAGTTCACATTTTAAAAATTGCTCTGATAGAACTTAGTGTAGGAACTGGAGATGGACGATAGAATTGAATTGGGGACAGAAGAAAGTAAAGATTAGGACATCCAAGCAGAGATTATGGAAAGGTCCAGATGAGAAAAGATGAGATTCTGAATAGTAGACCCAGAAACATATAGTCACTGATATTGATAGGGCAGAACTTGAGAAGTATAAATAGCATGTTTATAAATTTGTGTGCAAATATATGTAGATAGGTGTGTTCCCATCACACAAAACCAGCTGGATCTGGCAGGATCAGACGACACATCAATCTGACTCCCACCTAGCGCCCTGTTCCCATGAGGCCCCCCAGGTCTGGCTCTAGCTCTAAGTGGGTTGCTTTATATGCGCCTTATCCTCTTGCTTCTCTGCTGTGGTAAACCCAAATGGCTTTTCATTTCCCGACTAACCTCAAATTCAGAGTTTGAGATGGTTAAATACTGCCTGTGGGGCTGTGGTGTGGGAAACTTCCTCCCAAACTCTGTGAGCACCAGGTGCTCAGCGTGCTTGGACACCCACAGCACACCGAGGCCACGCTGACGGAGAGTGACACAGCTGCATTTGTTCATGCAATCAGGCCTTTATATTAGTGCAGCAATTACAGCTACCAACTGAAAGGGAAATTAGCATTTCCCTATGAGTTTTTATAAACACATGCAAAAGAAAGCGATGTCACAGGAGACGCTGAAAAGAGTAGTACTAAATGTGCCTTTGTTAATATAAATGCGCCTCAAAAAAAAAAGAGATAGAAATTCTTGTGCAGTGAGGGTGAAGGTAGATGGAGCATTAACTTTAAAGTATGTGAAACTCTTAAAAAGTGATTTCAATTTTAAGGAAGTGGTAAAGGAACTAACTTTTACTGGAACCCACTATGTGTCATGTGCTGTGTTAAGTGAGTACCTCAAACAGATACATTATCTCTTTTAATCCTCAAAACAACTATATGAGGTTGAAAAAGGTTATCCCTTTTTCCATATACATGAAACATCAGGAAAGAAAAAGCAAGTAGTCTTCTCGAGATCACACAGTTGGTATGTGGCAGGGTCAGGGCACAAGCTCAAGTCCCTTGAACTGCAAAGTTTGTGCCCATCCCACGGCACTCCTGTGCATATCGTCTGGTCCACATGTGAGCGCCTGCTCCCCAACGTGGCTGGGCAGCCCCCCAGGAAGTCACAGCTGAGTGCCTGCTTCTTATCTATAGACAATATCAGACCGGAAGGAGCCGAGGAAGGAATCAACACAAATCTCCCCGAAACAGAAGACAAGTCCTCTGGCTACACAGCAGAGGAGCCAGCCGCTCAGTCTACAGAAGAATGTCTTCTTCTGCCAGTGCTCTTACTGCTACTACAGGCTGAAATCTCCTATCAGCAGTCAACAGTTTGTTGTGCAGATTGTAGTTTTTTTAATGCTGAGATTTCTATTCTTGTCTAAGTCTGAAAAGGAGCTGCATAATGAATACCTTTTCCTTTAGCACTGAATTATTTCCTTAATTCAGTGGAAATACATGACTTAGGCCTCCCTAATGTACATAATGTGCCTCCAAAGATCCTACAAGAGAATGAAGAAGTGATTAAAGCCTAGCAAAATAGCTGTATTTACACTTAGCAGATGGTATCTTGAAAGACAAATCATCCACACAAATATTTATCTCAACGACAAGCGTGCCCTCCATTTGCCATAAGTACTTCCTGCTGGCAAAGAGCATCTAGGTAAGAGTGTGTAGTTAGGATGCAATTAACAGTTCAGAGGACAGTCCTGCATGGTACAGCCTGTCCTAGGATCCCAGGCTTGGGCTTCCTTTGCATCTGGATTCAAAACTAGTTTTCTCACTAGGGGTCACAGAAAACACTGTCACACAATGCCAAAGGACCAGGGACTAGGCCAAACAGGTGGCAACTTTTCATTTCCAACAGATTGAACAGTTAGAATCTTACAACACACTCAAAATCCAAACCTGGAGGATACCTTGGAGAAGCAGTCATTTGCTAAGGGTTCTAAATACTGGCAACAAAGGAACCCACCACAGGCAATTTACAAGCATCACTTCAGGAATTGAAGTAAAAAAAGAAAAGAAAATGAGAGGACACTTACACAAGATGCAATCCCAGTCATCCAGTTCACCAAGGCAAACACCAGGGCATAAGGAGGTAAAAAAGAATCTGAAAGCTACCCATTCATCCTTTCTGAAGTGGTAACAACACATCAACTGAATGAGGTATAGAAAAAAATCAGATGAAAAAGAATTTCACAGGTAACTACAGAGACGGTATCCTCAATGAAAACCCTGCTGAGTGACTCTAGAGCACACACACACACACAAATAGAAGCGTTTAAGGAAATTATGGCTGCCGTGAACGCTCAGCTTAGGGAAGCAATGGAATCCGTGGGCAGAGTCAAGCAGGTATCCAGGAGAACGAGAATTAGCCAACATGAGAGTAGGATCTCAGAAACAGAAGACAGGCTTGCATTAGAGATCATGAAAAGAAAGATTTCTTAAAAAATAACAAGGAACCATGAGAAAGCCATACGGCAGCAACTAGATGACGCAAAGAAGAAGAACTTAAGATTGATTGAAGTCAAAGGAAAAGCAGGAGGCAACACAAATGATACATTAAACAACTGTTCACAGGCATCATGGAAGAAAGCTTCCCTGGAAGAGAAAAAGAAGTTGACAGACAGTAAGTGAGGGACACAGGACTCCAATAAGCCATGATTAAAATATCTGCAGCCAGGCAAATCACAGTCAAGATTTCAGAAATTCAACCCAAAAATAGAATCACAAAAGCTGCTAGGGAAAAGGAACAAATCACCTATGAAGGAAAGCCCATCAGAATCACAGCTGACTTCTTAGCGCAAATCCTCAAGTCAAGGAAACTTTGGAGTAGAGTATTTAAAATTCTAAAGGAAAACAACTTTTAACCCAGATTGATGTACCCTACAAACTATCTTTCAAAAATGGATAAATAAGATACTTCCATGACAAAGAAAAGCTGAGCACATTTATGACCACCAAAGCAGCTCTCCAAAATATTTTGAGGGCATTTTTGGAAAGAGGCAACAAAACTACAACTCTCTGAATCCCAACAGAAGGAATCAAACTGTCAAAACAAACAATTATACAGAGGGAAGAGGGTGGAAAAAGTGGTGTAGGAATCCTTTGGTCTTGATGTGAGCCACTGTACCTCGGGGAGAAAGGGTGGCAGGAATGAAGAAAAGTTAAGGCAAGAAGTCAAGAGCTGGGTCAGGTGGAAGTCCATCCGCCTGGCTGGTGAGAAGACCCCAGCTCTACAGGAGGGGTGTTTATTTACACCTTTGCAAAGTTACAAGACACAACGTTGCCTAGCAACTAATAGCCAACAATGTCCAGGCAGGATATTTTTCTTAAGACTGATGTAGCTGGACTGCTTTAGGCAATGAGGTCTCATCCTGTCCTCTCACATATGATCAATTTCCAGCTTGAGCAGCTCTCAGGAAAGAGCAAAGCCAACAACAGAAAAATAACATGACAAGGGTAACTCAATACATATCAGCTGTAGTCATCAATGTTAATGGCCTCAATTCACCCATCCAAAAACAAAACAAAAAACAGACTGGCAGAATGGACCAGGCAGCAAGATTCAATAATATGTTGCACACAAGAAACACATTTAATTCAAAAGAAATTTACAGACTGAAAGTGAAAGGATAGAAAAAATACTCTGTGTAATAGGAAACAGAAAGAGCAGGGTAGTTATTCTAGTTGCAGACAAAGCAGCTTTCAAGCCAAGACCTATTAAGAGAGACAAAGAAGGTCACTAACTATATCCTTATAAAGGGAACAATTCAAGAGGAAGAGATAACAGTCACAAATATATATGCAACAGATACTAATGCACCCAATTATATAAAACAAATATTAACAGACATGAAAAATCAAAAAAGCACTAATATAAGTGTATTGGGGGATCTCAATACCCCAGCATCACAAAAAGACAAACCAACTGGACAAAAAGTCAACAATGAAATATTAGACCGGAATCAAACTTTCAAATCCATGGATTAGTAGGCGTCTACATGTGTTCCATCCCACAACCTCAGACCGCACACTCTGCTCAGCTGCACAAAGGACATTCTCCAAAAAGAGAGTACACAGAATACGCTTAAGTAAATGCCAAGGAACTGAAATTGCCCCACTGAAATTGCGTATTGTCAGACCTTAGTGCCATGAAATTGGAATAGAAGAAACCACCAGAACTTCAAAAACACATAAATAAATAACACCCTCCTAAGCAGCCAATAGTCCATGGATGGAATTAAAGAAGAAATTAGACAGTTTTCTAAAATTAAGTGGTAATGGCATTACAACATACCTGAACTTATGGGACACAATGAAAGCAGTTCTGAGAGGGATAGAATGCCCCATCAGGAAAACAAGGCAAGTGTGAATAGACAACTTAATGGTGAAACTCAAACTTCCAGGAAAGGAAGTAAGTAAGAAGTAAGTAAGTTCTACTTACAGTAGAGAAATTCAAGGTGAAAGAAATGTGAAGACCTTTTCAAACTAAGGTATAAGCATAGTTTTTCTCTTGGGTTGTATGATCCAGAGTCTCTAAGATGGGTGGGGAGTGGGCACACAGTCTTCCAACTGTGGGTAGCTGGGGGGCAGGGTGTGGTCAGATGGAGGTTGATAATAATTGATAGAAATTAGAAATTCCCTTTAGACAGCAATCCAACATCCACTGCTGGTCAGAAGGAGCATGGATGTGAGGCCGGAACTGCCTACCAGCCGCTGGCCAGACCTTACCACAGGTAGGTTTCTGTCCCTGTTTTTGCCATCTCCCTGCTAGTAGGAAGTGGGTACATGTAAACAGTCGCCACATGAGAAGTCCTTGATAGATGAATAGAAGAACAAAAACAAGGCTGCCTGATAGTCCTTGATGCTCAGGCCAAATTCCTTCAAGAGCAAGAGCTAAAGTGTCCCACTGCAAGAGAACTCAGGCTTGGTGACATCCACAGAACATAGTATGTTCTGAAAAACAAAAGCCACCACAGTATGGAAAGAAAGAGAACACTGAGCTTCCCAAAGCTTCCCAAAAAAGGACTCTGACTCTTCTTGAACCTCAGTGGCCCGGGGGACATCTTTGCATGGGGCTGCCATGGCGTGGGGGCAGTTGTCACTCTCTGTGGAGGGAGGTGGATGCAACCCCAGTGCTTGGGCAGCAGCTTTAGCACATAATTAATGTGCTAAACTTGGGATCACAGTTCTCAAGCTGAAGGGTTAAGCAGCTGGCTGGCCTCTTTCAGAGGCACTCTGCAGCCCCTCATTCTGACCCTGAGCTGTCCTAGGTCTCTCATCCTCCCTATCTGCCACCTCTCACCCCCCCAGCCCCAGCCTGAGACACGAGCCAACATTTTTTGGCCTCTGTTCCTGACACAGTCTTCTGTTCTGGTTGCTTTTTCTCCTTTCTTAGTGCTTCCACTCTTGATATTCCCAGTTTTATCCTCCTCTCTTACCTAGTCCCCAACATCTCTTCTCTGGGATTTTTCCTTTTCTCCACCTTCCCAAAGGGAGAAAATGGAGGTCATCAGCTCTGTGTTCAACAGCCAGTGCATCACAGAAGCCCACGGACGTGTCCTGCTCCCTCTTTTGCTGGTGTAAATGAAAAGGGACTCATGAACAGATCTCGAGAATAAAAAGAATGCATCTTATATTTAAATTAAGTATTAATTTTAGTTATTCTAGTACAGTCCTCTAGGCTACATGTCCTTGGCTGACAGGAGGTAGCAAACAAGAAAGTAGGAGAACAACTTTCTTCTAACTCCTTTGGTAAATAAAATAAGCAAACAACTGCAAAATTAACAAAATATCCACAGGCAGAAATGGAATTTTAGCACAGAACCAAAGGAAATTACCACAGAAAATATCATTTGATCAAAAATGCTAAGGTAGCAGCACTTCCACTCTGAGTAGGCTGATTGAAGCGAAGCCCACGACATAAATGCTTCCTCATGGAAAGTAGGACCTACGAGTCCCTCAGATCTATAAACCATCAGCTAAATGAATGCAAAAGTGTTTACAGCCTTCCCTCTTTGAAGCTAGAATATCATGAACTGTTTACAGTGTTACACTCCATTATAAAAATTTGCCCTTTTGAAGAGGAAGTGAATTAAAGACAACTGCTATGGTTAGATTATACAGAATAAGTTACACAAGATCAAAAATTTAGGAAACCCACAGTGTAAAGCTAAAGATCTTTCACAATTGTGCAAGAACTATAGAACTACGAGCCTCCCAAGAATATTTCATTCTGGATAAACTTTCATTATTGGACATTGTATGACACCTATGTCATCAGAATTAAGAGTGATGCTGCATGACCGATGGCCCTGCCCAGATGAAGACATGTGTAAGCAGGCTCACAGTGGTACAATACCCTTCCCTTTCCTCTCCTTCCCTCCCCTCCCCTTTCCTTCCTTCCCCTTCCCTTTCTTTCTTTTTTAATGTATCTGGTTGTTACACGGTCTCACTACACAGCTCAGACTGATGGTGATCTTCCTGTTTTCAGCCTCCCCAATGCTGGGATTATAGGTGTGCGCCACCACATCTGGACTCTGGCTGTCTCAGCCTGCCCTGGGGCTGGGGCTGGGGCTGGGGCTGGGGCTGGGGCTGGCACGGTATATGGTGCTGGGGATCAAACTGTGGTCCCTGCGCTTGCCTAAGCTTGCCAAAGTGTGTGCTTTAGTCAAGTGAGCTATCTCACCAGGCTTGGTAGAGCTATTTTTATTTTTGATTCTACATTTTTACCTGAAAATGGTCTTTATTCTGATTTTTACTTATACATTGTGGCTGATACTGTATCAAACTAGCCAAGAGAAATAATTTCTGCGAGCTTCTGATTTTCTATTTTTGTTCTTTAGGAATCATGGTTCGTAAAGGCCAACTAGAACTTGGCAAAGAGAAAAACACGCTGAGATTCAGTCCAAAAGGGGCCAGATTTGTGAAAGCCTCAGATTACATGACCCTTAAATCCTCATTTTTATTTTATCCAAGTCTGATAAAAAAAATACAGGAAAAAAAAGAAATAAATAAGCAAACAAAAAACAGAGGAAGGAAATTCTCATCCAGAGAACACACTTTTCAAGTTATTGACCATTCTTTTCGTATTCAGCACAAGGAATTCTTGCCTTTCCAGGGGCCTGGGGAAGAGCAGGAAGTCCCTTGAACTATGGTGGGTGCTAAAATAGAGGCTCACTCACGTTTTGTGGCTGGGGGTAGAGTTACCAGTCACCGTGCAGAGGCTAGCGACATCCTCACTGTGATAAAAACANNNCTACCGCATACTAGTGAGTTGTCACCTTCTCTACAGTTTGGAAGAACTATGTGGCTTTGTGAAAAAAGAACTGGAACAAGATGGTTAGCTAAAGGCCAATGACATCAATATTCACAATAAAATGCTTGAAATAAAAGGGACCAACTCTGCAATCCACCAATCTCAAATTACCCCTTAAGGAATTTCATGTTTTGAAAAGTATTGCATTTATTAATAAATATTTTATTTTCCAATACTTAAGACCCAGAACTGCCAAGCAGAACTTCTGGTACTGGCACAGAACGAGAGCAATATTAATAGTTTTATTTTGTTTAATTCTAGGCAAAGAGAAAGGAATGTGACATCCCAGTTAAACTGTGTAAATTTATGACAAATATAAGCTCTGCAGTGGGGTTCTTGGACACTGGCCCTAACTGCTAGGCACTCAGGGAGCCTGGGGAGTTCTGGCCGGAGCCGGGTTTCCCTTCCCTTAGGTCTGTCTCATATCTCTGCGCCACAGTCATATCAGATGCCCCTCTTCTTCCTCATTGGAACTGAATTTACTTGCAAGTAGTTTCCTTGGCTGTACTGCCTGCCCTCTGAGGCCGGGTCACGCGTCTACAGCCAAAATCCCATCTGAGTGCTTTTTGGTGACTCCCTGGCCTTCAGCATGAAGCACACACTCTCCAGCCTCCCCGCCTATGTCCCTCTCCACACACTGCTGCCCGCGGAACTGCCCGCTGCTTCCCCACACCAGGCAGTTATCCCCGCCTCACCAAGTCTGCCTCTTCGCTGGTTTGCAAGCTCTGAGCACAAGGACCGCGAGCCTACAGGTGTTTGCTTAGTACCCCAGGGGACAGGTGCAGAGCATCTGGAATTCTGTCTTGTTCCACCTTTACTCTCTGCCAGCCCACACGCAGCAGCTCAGTCCTCTGGGGCCCAGTGCTGTCCCCCACAAAACCAAGGTAATAGTGCCCAACTCAGCATTTTTGCAGAAATCGACCATGACGACCAATTAAGAAGCACTTCATGATAGTCTACAGGCAAAGACAAATCTTGTTTCCTTATTACTTTGAAATATGTTGAAAGAGGATGGGAAGTAATTGCACTAAATACTAGCAGTAATTTATCAGTAGTGAGGGGTGAGGGGAGGGAGAACACAGGCTGAGTCTCGGTGAACCGCAAGGTCATGGGGTCTGTCCTGCCCGCGCTACCTTCAAACTCTATTTCGCTCCTCATGCCTTCCCTCCTCTGCCCACGTCATCCCCCACCCTGTCCCCATGCTCGGTCGCTCCTGCTGCTGCCCTGCCTGCTTCCACGCTTGCCTTCTGCTAGCTGTGAACCACACAGCCCCAGAAAGAGCTCCCTTTCACGTCAGCCGCACCCCGTTCTATGCCTGGAGATAGCTAAGCGTCTTGAGAGCTATGCCGAATGGCCTCCCTCAGAGCCCGGCACGCCCGGGCCCTGCGCTGTCTGCTCCGCAGAGCTCCCGCCCTGGTTCCGTGCAGTCTCCCAGTTTGATGTCACACTGCCAACGGCCTGTTCACCGCCAGTTCTTGCAATCCCCATCCGCTTCGAGGCTCCTCAGGAAGCGCTCTCTCTCCGAAAATTCTTGCTCCAGCTTCTCCGCGGGCTCCCTCCGTTCCCTCTGCATCGGCCCTCACCATCTGAAGCATAGCCTCCTCCGTTATTCTTTCTGATTGTAGTGTACTTATTTTCCTCCATCTTTGTCATTCATTTTTTTGTACCAGGGATGCAACTCAGGTGTAATTTTATGAATCATTTTCCTCACCAATTGTATGCTCAGTGAAAAGGCTAGGGGCAGCTGTCCACTTTACGACATCATTCCTGACACTTCACAGTGCCTTGTGCATCGGGGACAGCTCATGGATGGGCAAGGGGCAAGTGGAGGTGAGAGCCAGGGCAAGAAGCAGGAGACCGTACAATGACAGGTCTTCTGACGCTGGCAGCCCTGAGCTAGGGGTAGCACGAAGACCCTTGGGATATGCCTCAGACAGCAAAGGGAAAGATGCCTTCTTCCCAAGGGTTCTTCAGCTTGGCTGTAATTTATATAAAGTACCTGAAAGAGTGCCTCATGTGGCAGGCATTATACATAAGGGTTTGTTATTATTTTTCCTAATGTTTTACCCAAGGTCCAGGGATATAACTCAGCCGCACAAACACCTACCTGGCAAGTGCGAGGTCCTGAGTTCGACTCCCAGTACCAAAACCACCAATCTTTTTCCTAATGTTTTGCCAAAGTGAGTCCCAGAGGAGAGGGCTGATTCTGTTGCAGAATTTTGAACAGCTCAGTCAACAGGACAGCAGCTGAGGCGATTCAGAGCACTGCGCGCCAAGCTGAGGCCATGTCAGAAGGCAAGTGGTCACTGGAGGTGACCTGGGGTTGCCGGGGAGCTGTCCCTGGCTGGTGGCCCACAGCGGGCATTCATGCCATCACCTCCTTCAGACAAGGGCAGGCAGCTTGTGAGGCCCCAGGGACGTGAGGAGAGTGGCTGGCAGCTTTGCAGTGTGAAGACAGGGGACAGGTTTCAGCTCTGACGGGCAGGTTTCAAAGCCTGTTTCTAAAAACGGCTGCTAATAGGTTTTCCTCCACACCAGCCGTCTCTATTCTGGTTCCACCAAACAGCAACTGCACTACTGCTCGGTGTCCTTGTGACCTTAAGTAATTTCACCAGTCAAAATAAATAGCTAGAATAGGCCAGACATAAAATGAAAGAGGTAAGAAAGGAGGATATGACATGAGGGCTGAACTTTCTGTCAGCCGGTTTATGGGCTGTTTTTGAGATTGTATTACTGCAAAAGAAAACAGAAACTTAAGAAGGTGGGAGTGTGGACCACGTCCCTCCATCAGAAATGGATGCGCCGAGCAGCAAGCGAGCTGCTGCGCCAGCAGGCGTCCAGGTATGCAAACCAAGGCGATGTTGAATACTGAAGGTGTCTTCCCTGTTGTAACGGCAGAGAGCGCAAAACAGGCATGGCCAGAGTCCCCTCTGCGGCTCACCCCCTGGACCGGATCCCCTGAAATCTCCTCTGTAGAACTGTGGTAAAATGCAAATGGACAGTCAGCCCAAAGACAAAAAGGGTGTGCAAGAGAGTTTCTCTGTCTTTGGGGGGAAATGCTCATCCTGAGCTCAAATGCAGGAGAGATGTTCATTTAAAAATGCAATGGAGGGGCTGGTGAGATGGCTCAGTGGTCTAAAACACCTACTTAGAACAAGCTTAGCAAAG
>NDGN011387188.1:0-15449 GCA_002564285.1 Tympanoctomys barrerae | reverse complement strand
AAAAAAAGTTCCCTGAAAGGATCACATGTTTGGGAGTTAGACTTTTGGTAGGGAATTGACTCATGAGCCTGCTATCAGATGAATACCTTGATGACTGGATAGCTGAATGGGTGATTAGAAGCAGAGCTCAGGTGGAGGCAGCAGGCCACTGGGGTGTGCCTTGGAAGAGTAAATCTTTTCTCTTTCCACTTCCTGCTTTCCATGAGGTGAGCAGCTCTCCACCACACCCTTCTGCCTGATGCTTCTGTGTTAGGTGACATGAAGCAAAACCTCTGAAGCTGTGAAGAAAACAACCTTTTTCTGCTCTAAGTTGTGTATGTCAAGTAATTAGTCCCAACTATGGAAAGGTGATAACTACACAATCCAATTAAGTTACACCATTTCCATTCCCACCACTCAATGTGAGAAAGGGGCCTGGCTCCCCCGTACACTCACAAGAAGTGTGGTAAGGCTTTCTGACATATCCCATTTGACAGCTTAAACAATGTAATCAGTATGATTTTTCATTTTCATTTATCTAATGAGAGATATTAGGTACTATTTTTCTTATTTTTAAAGTGTGTTTTGATTTCCCTGTCTGCTTATTTGCTATTCCCCATTTTGCTGTGAGCCTTTGGTCTTTGGCTTCTAGACTACACTAGAAGACACTAGGAAGTTGCACACTAACTAGATGATAAGTCCTTTGTCTGTCATCCCTTTTGCTTTGTGTATGGTGATGGTGATTCCTTTCTTTTTTGTTTTCTTCTTTTTCAGACAGGGTCTCACTATATACTGCAGACTGGCTTTAAACTCCCTTATGCTCAGGCTGGCCTCAAATCTACAGTGATCTTCCTGTCTCAGCCTTCTGAGTGCTGGCATCAGAGGTGGGTACCATCACTCCCATCAGGTGATTCTTACCATTGAGGAAGTTTTGGTTTTTTAAAAATATAGTCAGGCTTATAATCTTCATATTGCATCTGGGTTTAGTATTAGTTAGACAAAGTTTAGGTTTTTAGTTACCAGGTTGATTATTGGCCAACACTGCCTTAATTGATCCACAACAATAAGCACAGAATCTCAGCAGTTTACATCACAAAGCCGATTGGCTGTTCATGCTTGTGACTGGTACTGATCAGCTGAAACTCCTTAACTTCCAAGGACCCCCTTGACATGGGACTTCTGGGGCTGTGTTGTAAAAAGATGCGTGGCAAATAGTGCTGGAAGGCTTTGCTGATGTCTCACTGACCACAGCAAGTCACATGTGTAACTCACTGAGCTACAGATGGGGCTTTGCACTTGCAGATGCACACAGAAGGAGAAGGAGCGTGTGTGGGTGTGACCAGCTCTGCCTCCCTGGCTCACACCAAAGTAAAACACTGCTTTTTCTTAGCCCCATTTCTGTGACTTTCTCTGACATCTTTGTGAGCACAGTACTGCAATACAGTACTACCAGATCTCTCAGATTGGACTGTCCAGCCGTTTGATAATCTGAATGGGGCAGATGTTCAGAGAGTGGCCACACTTACTCAGACTTGGAGCACTGTGGTCTCCCATGTCCCAGGCTTTGGCATAAAAGCAGTTTTATCAGCATGAAGAGACGTTAGCCTTCTCACTTTGGGAGCCAAGATGACACTCCTAACTGCTGGCTACTTGAATTATTTGGGGGGATAACATCTGGAACAAATGCATAGCTTGGACATTTTTACAGAGAAATAAATAGTTTGTATCCTACAGACCTGAGGAAAGGTGCTATTTGTTTAGACAGTGGATTTTTTGAAGTTGTTTTTGCAGATTGCAAAGCCAATGGATCTTGGAACTTTCAGCATAAACAATGAAGAAATTAAAATAAACCCTTATGGAGCATAAAAGATAGGAATGTTGTCTTCAGCATGAATCATGACCTAATTAATGTTTCTAAAAATGTAAGCCTAATCAACTGGTGCCTAGTCAGCAGATAAAGAACACGTGTGTGTGTGTGTGTGTGTGTGTGTGTGTGTGTGTGTTGGGGGTATCCAGAATCTTCCCTGTGTTCAAAGTGAGATTATTTGGAAATAAGAGTCGTGTTCACTTTGACTGCTTACTAGGACACAATCTCCATGAGTTGCTTCAAGTAGCGGAGGTTCCTTTGAAGAGTAGGAGAAATAGGGTCTCCTGGGAACCAAAGCCAAGAAACAGACTTACATCTAGACTTGGGTGGAAAGGAAACTGCATGTTAAGACTCCATGCACCCACTCAACTGCAGGACAGAAGTCCTACATAAAAGAACCCAGAGGAAGATGGTTTAGTGATGGCATCCTGGGCAGAGGTTATGGGGCACCCTCTCATCTCCTGAGATGGAATGCTCACAACCATTGGAGTGTGGTGTAAGGGAGACAAGGGGTGCACTGGTGGTCTTTTAAGGAATCAGACCATGTGCTCACTGAAGTAGAGACTAAAGGGACAGAGATATTAACTGATAACTTCTGTCCTTAGAAAATTAGAGTATGAAAAAGACAAATCTCTACTTTGGGTTAGACAGTTTAGAGAAGATTTAAATTAGCCAGACCCAAAAAGGGAACACCTCTCATCCTAGCACTGTGGGGGCTACAGCAGGAGGATCACAAGTTTGAGCCCAGCATGGGTACCTTAGTAACTCAGGAAGACTTTGTCATGAAATATAAGATTAAAAGGGTGGTGGATCTTAGGGTGAAACACTGGCACTGAAAATAAATCTAAAAGAAATAATCATGGTGCTTTTACTTTCCCACAGAACTGGAGATTGAATTTAGAGCCTTCACACCAAGTCATCCTTATTTTATTTATTTATTTTTTGAGACAGGGTTGTAGTCTGTGTTCCAAATAGTTGTTGTTTCTGTCTCACTCCTGAAGCGCCCCTCCCTGCAGCCACCCCTCATGGAAGGACAGCCACACCCCCCAGGTTGTGGCTCACCCACGGAATTTTTTGGTCTGATGGAATTGACACTTTCATGGTTCTACCGTTGCTTTCTTCCTTTTGCCGTAGACCAAGACAGAGGCTGATATTTGAGCCTGTATCACAAAACAAACAAACATGGGCCGGGGAGATGGTACAGTGCAATAAGCGTTTCCCTGGCAAATGCAAGGGCCTGAGTTCAATCCCCAGTTCCACCAAAAGAAAAAAAAAAAAAAAAAGAAAGAAAGAAAAAGAAAAAGAAAACAAACAAACAGTACAGAAGGAAGCTTCCTCACTACCAATCTGCATAAGTTGGAAAGCACTAGGATTTTGGAGGCCTTTATTATTGCAACTGTTTTGCCTAAGCTGATACATGCAGAAAATTGGATCAGAGATGTGCTTCTGATCTCACAAAATTCCCAAAGTAGCTCTTGTAGCATGTCACCTGTAAGAAAAATGGGCCCTATGAACTTATGGCTTTCATTAAGACATAGGAGAACAAAATATCAAAAGTGTGAGTTTACTTCTGTTGCTGTCATATGACCAGGGACTGTGGAAATATAAGTTCTGAAAAGGATTTCCAGTTCAAAAGCAAAATTGAAAGGGAAGTATGGGAAATGCAGAAATTTCAAAGATGGAAAAGTCAGAATTGAGCAGTAAGAAAAAAGGAGAACAGGATAGAAATTGTCAGAGAAATACTTCATCTCTAAATTCCTCATTCACTATATTCCCAACAGCCACTATTCTTTGGCACTTTAGAGAAGTCAAAACACAAGATCATGCAAGGGTGTGTCAGTATATAGGCACAGCACATGTACTAAAGCACTTTTTTTTTCAATTTCTTTGTTATTTATTTTAGTATTTTCCTTAGTCAATGCTAAGTAATTCTTCACTTCATGAAACAGAACTTTCAGCTTAAAAGAGATACTTTCAGTTATCTGACAAATACTTTTTTGGTACCTAACATAGTTACAAAGCAATAATTCAACAAGGTCTCTTCTCCCAAGAAGTGTACAGCCCTGGGCTGCAAAGGCCAACTGTCTTAACAAGAGTTGCCAAATGCTTTGGACTACATCGGTTAGAAGACTTACTACTTTATAAGGCAAACACCTATTTCTAAAATTAGTTAACATGTAGTTTTGTGTACTAATATGCTTAGCGCAGACCCAACCATAGCCTTCCTCTGCACCTAACTCTTAGAGCATGGTCATCAGACCCATCCTCTTCAGCCAGGAGACTGAAGGTTCACTGAAGAATCTAAGAGGAAAAATCTTAGGATCCCAACCTTAGGGGTCCCCAATAGGAGGTTTGCCCGTGTCACAGATGGCGTTAAAGGTCTTCGTCATGAATGCAGAACTTGCCATCAGCCTGGTTTCCTACAGCTCTGATATTGTCCAGGCCCAGGAATGGCAGACAGCTGAGAAGAGTGGAAAATTAACTCGGGGAAAATAAAGACCATTGTACACATGTAAAGTAAAAATCTTTCAAACATATAAAAGTTTATGGTATATATACATATCTGTATTTGGTATTTTTATGACTCAAACTTTGTGTTATATATAATTAATATCTTAAGACATAAGGGAAAATTTTTCATATGTAATTTTTTGAGACAAGGTTTTGCTTTATAGTTCAAATTGGCCTTGAACTTACTATGTAGCCCAGGCTGGCCTTGAACTCACAGGGCTCCTCCTGTCTCAGCCTCATGAGTGCTGGGAATTACAGGAATGTGCTGCTGTACACGGCCATCATCCATAACATAAGAATATTTTTTAATCTTTCAAACACTGAGAGATCAAGAAGGGGACACTGGAAATCTAAAATATGATTCCAGAAGCCTGACTGGTGGTATACACATATCATTTCAGCACTCTCAGGGACTGAGGCAGGAGGATAGCAAGTGTGAGCCCAGTCCAGGCAGTTCAGCAACTTAGAGAGACCTGACTCAAAGTTTAAAAATTTTAAACGGTCTAGCTAGGTATATAGCTCCATGCAAAGACCCGGGGTTCCATTCTCAGTGCATTATAATTATGTACATTATAATTACATAAGTTCAGGTTGAGGAACTCTCCCAGACTACTCAGAAATACAAAAGGATGAATAATAGAAGAATGAGGACATGTTTAGGTGATCCAACATTGATGTTTATTAGGAGTTCCAGAAAGTCTCTAAAGAAAATGAAGTAAGGAAACCAACAGGGAGGAATTCATAGAAATTATCAGACCCAAAGAACATGAGAGACCAGACTGAGGCAGCCACTGAGATCCATGCTGGAGCAGATCATATGAAAGTTCAGCAGGAACTATATATATATATATATATATATATATTCCTGACTTATTATTCCATTTCCACCAAGATTGTCAATAAAGTATGAGGGTAAAATAAAAACATTTAAAGTATGCAAATATCAACAAAAGGAACCCCACCCTTATATCCTATGCCTCCTTTTTCTGGAAGCTACTAAAGGAAGTACTCCATCAAAATGAGATCATAAACTAAGGAAAAAGAGGTGTGGAACACACAGGAAATCTTACAAAGAGAAGCAAAGGGTATGCTTGAGAGGACTGGGTCCTCCAGGAGGCCAGATGGGGGATGGAGTTCAGATGACCATGGGGTCCCGAGCAGGAGTCCCAGAGCCACAGTGCCATCTTTCAAAATCTAGGTCAGAGTGCCCAGTAGAGCACATAGGCTTATTATGCCGGTGTTCCAATCAACTTGCCTCTTTGTCCTCTGGTATGGTTCATGTCTAGTTGTCCCCCAAAAGCCTCATGTGTTTTTGTCAGAGGTCACTAAATCTAGGGGGTGTGACTGATTTGTAGTGTAATGCTGGGATTAAGGGTGAGTACTTGCTGGATCAGTCCACAGATTGTATTAGCACAGCTCTAATCCTAGTAGACTGGATACAACATGAGGGACAGGGAGAGGCTTGCCCCTCTCCCATACCACTCTGCTTTGGAGCCAGCCCATTATGGACTGAAGCCGCTACACACTGTGAGCTAAATAAACCTATCTCCCTTTCACGTTGGGCATCAGGTATTTTGTCTCAATAATGAGAGAAAAGTAAGACACCCTGTTGACTCATGCTTGGCTCAGCTGAGGGTCCTGATTTCACCTCACAGGAAAGGTCTCTGATCTTCTGAAAGCCAGAGGTCAGGCCTACGAAGGTCTGAGCAGCTGACTCACCTGAGCACATCACTGCAGAACCCAGATTCTGTTCCACATCCTGAAGAAGAATGCTTCACAGTGTGCACCCACTTTTCCAGTTCACCCTTAGCATTTACTTTGACCTTCCTAGAAGAGCTGACATCTACACATCCAAGGATTCCCAAGCCAGAGATCCCACTAAACCATGTTTTCCCTGAAACCTACTGGCAATTGATTTCTGCATTCCAGTTGTATTTGTGCTTGGTACTCAGGCAGGATCAAAGATGGTATCCTGTGTGGATATATAAAACCATGCAGTAAAACTAAAGCACCACTAACACACACTGTTGGAAAGGGATTTCTTCGGGATAAAGCAAAGAAGCAAAGGAGGCTGCTGAGATACTTATGCGAACCTCCTTTCAAGAGTGAGAGAAGAATGCACAGGGATTCTTTTTCTTCTCCTCCCCCTCTTCCTCTCTCTCCTCCTCCTCCTCCTTTACCTCTTCATCCTCCTTCTCTTCTGCCACCTCCCCCTTCTCATTCTCCCCATTCTTTTTCTACATCCTCCTTCTGTTTCACTTCTTTGTCTTTGTCTTCTAAATTGTATACAATCTTAATTGACCTGTAAAAACATTTTATGGGGCACTATGTGATGTTCTGATACATGCATACATTGTGTTGTGTTCAAATCAGGGTAAATGCATCTATCTCCTCAAACATTTGCCTTTTCTTCACAAAGAAATCGTTCAAAATCTTCTCTTCTACCCATGCTTCCCTTCTCCGCTCTCAATAGCCTATTTTTCTTCTTCTAATTGTCCATAAGTCTTTCCTAACCTGTTACATATAATGTGATTCATGAAAATGTAACCTTTTCATCTGAAAAACAGTCAAGAGAAGTGAGTGATCCTAACCTGTTACATATAATGTGATTCATGAAAATGTAATCTTTTCATCTGAAAAACAGTCAAGAGAAGTGAGTGATTTGCAAAAGAAAAAAAAAAAAAAAAAAACAAGGATGCCCTGGGTGGTGATGGAGAATAATCAGCGCAGTATTAGACCTATTGAGGGGCAGTGGTAGAGCACATGTGCCCAATCCTGCATTCAATTGTAGTGCCACAAAACCAGAAACCAGCAAAAAGCCCAGGGATTTTGTCAGCTAAAAGGAAGGGGGTCAGAATAGGATGTTTATGAGATAATGATGGAGTAGGGAAGTTTGAAAAGTAGCACACCTCTCACCCATGCCTATGCCTGCCAGTGTAGACATAAATCCGCCCCAGGAAGGGTCCAGTAGGGACAGAGAGGCTGGCCTGACACTGGACACCAGGAGCAATTCTCACATTCTTATGTCTTATTGTGGATGTGGAAGTACTTGCAAGTTATACTTACTCAAAATACTTGAGTATTTTAAATACTTACTTAGAAAGTCTTGATGGCAGGAGGATGAGAAGGGGTATGCAAGTAGGGAAACCTGCCTGGCAAGCCAGTGGGAAAGTGTCTCTAGAGTCTGGGCCGCAGCTGCACTCCAAGGTATGTGCTCCAGAGTATCTGTGTGCAGCAGCAGTTGGGAGAGTGTACAGGAGCTTTTAGAAAGCCTTCATGTACGGGATCTGAAAAGGAGCGAATAGAGGCAAGAAGGCAGCCATGTAGAAGGTCCCAGGGGAGGAAAGTTTTTGAAATTCTGGTTGACCCTACACAGTTGGAGTGAGTCGACATGATGAAAATCACAAATGAAATGTGAGAAGGAGGCAAGGATGAAAACAAGCACAGTAGGAACTAACTATCTCATGGTTAAGGAGCTTTGTGTAGCTCAAAGGACAGTAGAGTTTACAGATATGAAAGTAGCCAGGGTGAGATGCCAGCTGAGGGGTGTGGCTCAGGGGCAGAGCTCTTGCCTTGCTGCAGGAGGCCCTGGGTTCCAACACCGGGGGTGGAGGGAGAAATATGCACAGAACTCAAGAGAAGAGAAGACATAAACTCTAGGAAGGACAGAGACAGCCTTCAGCTGGGTCAGAAATTAGTTCTGAAGCTGGGTTTGGCCCCATGTCTCATCATATTACTTACACTCATTTATTGATTCTCAGTTATATTTTATTGAACTAAATGACCAGCAAAAAATCACCAGGAGCACAGTAATCTCTGTAAGATTAGAATAACAAAATATAACAAAAAAGATTAATTCCAACAAGTCTAACTTTGCTTTTTTTTTTTTTTTAACCACATTCCTGGTCTATGAAGGTATTTTTGTTAAAAATTAGGTCTTAATCCAGGCACTGTAGTGCATGGCTGTAATCACAGTGCCGAGGAGGCTGAGGCAGGAGGATCGTTGTGAGTTCAAGCCCAGCCTGGCCTACAAAGTGTGTGTAAGGCCAGCCTGAACTGCACAGCAAGTCCCTGTCTCAAAAAGACTCAGAAAAAAAAAAAAAAGGTTTTCCTAGATTCCCTTGAACAGAACAATGTAGAAATAAAAATGTCCTAGAATTCTGCAATTCAACTGTTTGAAATTAGGAGGAACTATACCAGTTGCACAGTCCACGCCCCACATTTTTATAGATGAAATGGTGACTGACCCCAGAAGTCATCAGAGGTCATCAGACAAAGTTAGGGCTGGATCCAGTCTGTCGCAAACCACTGCATGCCCAAGCTCAGCTGGGCTCCAGCCTGGTGATTTGTCCAGCACAGCGCAATCTTATCAGGGAACAAGCGGTGATTTCCCAAGAAGGCATTCAGTTCCTGGACCAAAAGGCAGGTTCAAATTTGGGGGCCAAACCAGGAAACTTTTTGCCCAGCCAACCCTGAGAACAGGATTTCCTGGATGGGGCAAATGAAATAGCAGAATATGAGGCTCAGGTGGGAGTATGGCTGCTCTCCTAGCGGGGAAACTGCAGGGCTACGCCTCCCACCCAGGGCAAGTCTCCAAGAGTCCAGGAAGGGCTGAAAAAGTGTGGTGGGGCAGACCCAGGGCCTCCCTGCACTCAGAGCCTTCAGGAGCAACGATGTAGAGCGATCAGTGTTGCCCTGGAGTCAGACAGCCCGGCTTCTTCGTGCCTTTCCCACTTCCTATGTCACACAGACTGATTTTACCTTCTCTTGTTATCAGAAAAGTGAAGATAATAATAGTATCCATCTCATAAGTTGTTATGGAATTACACGTTTTAAATTCTGTGTATGCAAGCATAAAGCGTCTGCATACTGTACGAGCTCACAGGGACAGTCATTATGAGTATCCTTTTAAAAGAAGAAAGCATTTTCATAGTCTAAGAACCAGGTTACTCTGGATAGGAGGACAGGAACACAGGCACTACTGGACTCCAGGCTCGTGCTAGATTGCAAGCCCAAGCCAGCCTAGGCTGCCCTGGCGATGGGAACAAGGGCTTCTCTTAGCCCAGGCTTTGTGGAGAAGAATGGAAAGGCAGATGACACCAAATGAAACTATTCCCCTTGTCCCCTAGATGGGCCACTTCAAGTGGCTTGGAACACGTTGAATAGGTGTATACAGCAGGCCTCTGTCAATAACACTAGTCAGGGAAGTAGGTCAGGATCCCTCCCAACTCAGGCCCACGTCCAAGGTATCAGGCCCCATGTCCAGCCCTTTGGGGGCTTGGGGAGGTTCACAGGGAGCTAATGGCATGAAAAAGACATGCTTTAAAAAACAGATCAGAATGACAGGCAGGAAGTCAAGGAGGCCTTCAGCAATCCTAAAACCACATCTGCTCACTGAAGCTTGGTGCTCTACAGCTTCTGGATTTTTACTCACCCCAGACCCCGGAAAGGGTGGAGTTGCTGCTGTCTGCTTGCATTTCCTGAGGGAGGGGGACCAAACTCAATTAGTAACTCAGTCCTAACAGGACAGGATGTGCCCTACTGTGAAGCACCAGCCAAGGCAGTCTGAAAGGTGGGAATACTGGGGATGCCATGGGCACTGACCTATTAGCCTGGGCAGCTTTGGGGACCTCCATTTATTTACACATATGAAACCTTCCAGGATTTTTAGCAACCTCACCAATGTATTTTTCCTAAGCTCTCCAGCAGCTGAAACTCCCCTTCTGCCCAGGAGCAGTGTGAGAAAACAGCTGCTTCTCTTATCTGTAGAGTTGCTGTATTGCAGACAAGGGCTTGGTTCCTCCCTCCCTGTCTCTGACCCCCAGCCTCCNTTCTGCTCTTCCCAAGTTCCCTCCCAGAACCTGCTGACACCCTGGAGACCACTGCCAGGCCATATCTGCTCTGTGCTGCCGCCTAGGTGGCAGAACTGACTCTCCTCTCTGTTAGATTCCACTAGCCTGAGCTCAGCTTACTGGTCACAGCCTGGTCCAGGCATATGCAGCTGCTCGCCCAGGGGGACTTGACCATAGCCCATAGGGATCAGGACTGCAGCAAACTGACTGATAGGTCAACGTCAGGCTGAGCTCACATCCTCATCATTCAAGCCAGCCTCTCTCTGCTCTCCCCTGGCCTTTGGCAATGAGTCAAAGTTGGCATGTGGACTCTCATTCCTTAGATAAGTTTTTTATTTTGTGAGAGATACCTTAATACTTCATTAAAACCAGAAAAATATTTGAGGAAGATGCACTGGATCAGATTATCCCTGGAAAGTAGAATCCAACCTCCAGTTGGGATCCGTGAAACACCCAGGACAGTATAATAGCTTCATGGTGTAACAAGTCCACTTGGCCCCACTTCCTGAGGGTGGCAGGAGGGTCCCCACCCCATGGACCAACAATGCTGAGGTCTGGGGAAAGGACTGAGCCCCTCTGTGTCCATTCATTCCTCAGGGGGGCATCTTAGCTCTTTTCTTGTTGCTTAGAGAAAATACTCAAAACAACTTAAGGAAACAGAGGACTATTTGGGTTCATGGTTTTTAGAAGAGTCAGGCCATAGTCAGTCCGCCGGCTCTTAGACATGAAGGGCCTGGTGGAAGGATCTGGGGGAGGAAGGCTGCTTGTGTCATGGTGGACAGGATGCAAAGAGAAGGGAGGAGTCAGGGAAGGATACAGCTTTGCAGACTCTACAGACTAAAAGCACATTCAGCTCTAAACTCTAGCAGATTAATCCCCCCGGGAACATAGCACACCTGTGATACAATCACCTCCAAAAGCCCCATCTCTGAACCCATAAGGCTCTTGGGGAACATTCCAGATCTAAACCATCACAGGAAGCTGGGTGTTTGCTACTTCCATCCAACATGACCACCACAGTAGTAGCTTGTGATGGACAAGAGTCTCCATGAGTCTGCAGCATAAGCAGAGCCCAGGTCCGCATTCTGAAGGCTTAGAGCCAAGGGGCTCTTTGGCTGCCCCATGGGAGGGTTGGACCATGCACGATGGTGCTGGCCTGGGCCCTGGGCACAGCTTCTTATTTGTCACACCAGGGTTGGGGGTGACAATTGTCCATTGGGAAGCCTGGGAAGCAATAAGCCCTCTCTTTGCCTTTTTTTTTTGGAGACAGAGAAGTAGATTTTATGTTCTTGGGAAAGATGCAGTGGAGAATATGCTTTTCATTACTGTCTCAGAGGCGGATGAGCAGAAGGGTCAGGCCTGGGGCTGTGAAGCTGAGATTTTAGCACCAATTTCCTCTGCAGGGGCGGCTGCTTCTCATATACTACTTTCCCAAGAATTTGACACTGTGAGACTCCAGACATGGGAATGAGACTTGGAGAACCCTGATTCCATCTCTTCCACCGGCCTTCTGCTTTCCTTATCTTTTACTGTCCTCCATACACACTTCAGGTCTATTGTTTCTGCTCTCCATCATCCAGGTGTCCCACTTTCTGCCCTCATCTTCAGCCCTGGAACTACTGCACACGGGCCAGGGCTGCCCAGGAGGCAGACAGAATTGCGGCGCCCTTTGCCTGAGTCTTCTCTTGCACATCCAAGGACGCTCTCACCATCTGTTTTCAATGAAGTGTAGATTTCAGTACATATTATGGAAACAGAAACGGAAAAACCATTGGGGTCCCTCCTGCAAAAACAATCATTATCCATTGAAATGAACTCTCGGGAACTTCCGGGTGTAGAGCCCATCACTATTAATGAAGAAGAATTCAGACAGGAATTCTGGCAGGGCTGGACTGCGGAGAGGGAAGAAGGAGTGGAATGTTTTGACTCACGAGGCAGTTAGGAAGACAGTCCCTTCCCAGAGCAAACAGAACAGTCCCAAGCCAAGGTGAGGGAATCTGACACCAGCCTGGTTTCTCTCTGACTCAGGAATGTGGGCTTTCAGGCCTGCAGGCTTGGGAGGTGGGCTCAGCTACCCAGGGCGCCCAGGGCTCAGCCATGTAGCTTGGCTAGGCTGCAAATGCCATCTACCCTAGAGCCAGCGCTTGGGACAGGGAGCCTCAGTAAGTGCTATGCCCTCATCGTGGAAGAAGCCACTTTCCTTTTCTTCTGCTGGGTTCAGTCCACCCGCTGAGGGACTGCAGGGTGTAAGACAGAAGCTCAATGCATCTTTAATTTAGCAAGCACAAGAAGGAAGCATGGAAGACCATGCCTCTGTGCACTGGGCTTGTGGGAGGAAGGAATGGCAGAGGGTTTTCCACAATATCCTTGTCTTTTCTCCTCCTCATGAAAGAATCGGCACATGCCTTTCCAGAGAGCACTGTAGATTTGTGTATGCTATGTCATTGTAGAGTCGAGGCATGGTGTCCTCACTCTTGACGCTGATGCCTGTGTGGTAGGTTGCTAACTGATGGTCAGCTTCTAACACCCAGCTGGGCTGAGCTATCTAGTGCAGTACTGGGTATAGGAGGCCCACCTGAGGATTGCTGTCAGCAGAATACGAGACAGACCTGGAGAAGCTATAGAAAGGCTATAAGGGAAGCTGTTTGCAGATACTGTTGGAGCTGTTGGAAGCCGCTGGTTCTCTTGGGCTATTCTCCTGGAGGACCTTGTCATGCTGGCTTTCTTGGTGAACGTGGTTGTTATCCTTGGAAGAGGAGCTCAGGACCTGGTTGTCCCTGAGAATGACTGCGGTTCATTTTGAGAAGCTCTGGTCCTCACTTTGAGTGTCACTTCCTGGCTCCTGAGGGAAAGATGGTGCACTGCTCAGCCTTCTAGAGAAACTTGTGTTGACATTCCTGATGAGAACTCAGCTCTCTTTATTGCTGGAGGAGCTTGAGACCTCACTGTTGCTGAGGATGGCTCTGGTACTTTTGGAGGGAGCTCTGGTTTTTACCTGGAGCATTGTTTCCTGGCTCCAGTGCAGATCCCTCAGCCTGATAGCACAGATCCTGCATCCCACTGGCACAGATTTTCTAGTTTCCATCACTGACCTTTGGATCTTGCCAGTGCAGATCTATGAAGTGGGCCTGCATGAAACATTGTCATGGGTGGGCTCTAGGTCTCCAATTGGACTTGTGGGAGGCTTTGTTATGAGCTCTAGGTCTTCAGCTGGACTCATACAGGATATTAGGATCCAGGCTCTCAGCTGGATTCTTTGGTCTTTGGTGTGTGGACAGATTTCCTGCGCTCTTTGTATACGATTCTTTGTGTGATTCATTATAAAATAATCTTACAAAATGTGTTCTGTATTGTATTGTTCCCCTTGCAAAACCCCAAACCACAACAATGCAATCCTCTACTTAACAACCATTTCCTCTTTCTCTCTTAAGATACCAATAATGCCTTAAGCTTCATCAGTAGCTGGCATCATTGAGGAAATTAGCTCCTCAGACTCTCTTCAAGAGGAGGCCATAATGGGAAGAAAATGAAAACCCTGAGCACCAATTTGGGACTGAAACACTGCGAAGGAGAAAGGTAGTCATAAAGGAGCTTGGTGTCAGGTGTTACAGCTTGGTTGGGAGCAACTCAGCTTGGGCTCCAAACCTGGCTGCAATTAGGAAGGGAAGATGAACAAAGGAGCCTGCAGCTTTCCTCATGCTGACTGCGTCCACAAATCCACATCAGTGCCAACAAGGGGGCAACTCTGTACTGTGAGTGCACTTCCAAGTCTCCATTTCTCCTAGATTGGACTAACTGATTTTGAGACCTGTGCTTTCTATTTCTATAACAAAATATCTGAGACCAAGTGATTTGTAACAAACAGATGTGTATTTAGCTTACAGTAGCAGAAAGTCCAAGAGTAGCATCAGAGTGGGGTCCCATGAGGGCCTCGGCTGTGTCCTATCACACGGCAAAGCAGAGCAAGTGAGCAGCCTGGCTCTCGCCGTCTTCTAGAAAGCCATGAGGTCACAGTGAGCCAAGCCACAGGACCTCACCTAATCCTCCTTGCTTCTCCCAACACTCCGCTTCCAAACACCGTGAACACATGAACTTCTGGGGAAGATCAAATTGCAGCCACATTCGACTTCCAGTTGCCCACATTTCCGTTTGTCAACCTTTCAATGTGTTTAGTGCTTTCTCCTCTGACTATTTTCAACATAGTTCCTTGTGATTTCTCACTGACCTCACAGCCACACAGTGTGTGGCCATTTTACCTATTGATAAAAGAAAGCAGATGAGGAGTCACAGATGGGAGTCTGAGGGGGATGATGGGAAAGAGGTAGCTCCACCCCCACCCCTGCCCTCAGAACCCCAAGATCCTTGCCTGGCTGCGCAACGTACTAGCAAGTCACCCCACCCAGAACCCCATGTGCAGAAAGGAACTACGGCCTAAGAGCAGACAGTCCACCGCAAGCACAAAGCATCAGTAAAGTCTTAATTTTTCCTAGGCTGAGAGGAGGGGCTGGTAACAGCAAAGCAGTGTCGCACGGTCCCTCTCTTCACAGGGCAGGGACTGCTTGTCCTCTCAGTGGGTGAGCTACTTCTTTACTCAGCTCCCTAGAGAGCTCCCCATCAACACCTGAGTGGCAGGCTTCAATAAACAACAGTAAGGGGGTTACATGTTGGAAAATTCAGGCAACCTGTTCCACCCAGGTCTTTCCTGAGTCAGTGCCACTGGGCACATCCCATGACAACAGCCAGGGCTCTGAGGATCCCCCTTGCTACCTGCAGGTTGGCAGCCCATCTGGCAAAGACAAGACAGTGCCAAGCAAAGCTGCCTCAACCCATCACTACCTGGGGACTCAAAGCCCCACTCCAATCACTATATCAAGCACTAAGTGGTTACTTATTACTAAGTACTTGCTTTAGAATCTCCCAGGCTTTTTTGATACATATTTTTGATTGTTGTAAGCAAAGACTATTCTTTCTAATTTTTTCCTAATATTAATATCATATGCATATACATCATTAAAAGTTCTAGATCAAGTGTTGGCCAAATAGCTCAGCAAATTAAAGCACTTGCAAGCAGGTGCAGGGGCCAGGGGTTTGATCCCCAGGCCTGTGGTGCCAGCCCCACCTCTGGGGCATGCTGAGATTGCAATTGAGACTGAGCATGGTGGCACATGCCTGTAGTTCCAGCTCTTGGGAGGCTGTAAACAGGCAGATCACTACAAATCCAATCTAGTAGTGAGACCCTG
>NDGN011387184.1:0-13613 GCA_002564285.1 Tympanoctomys barrerae | reverse complement strand
TTCAGCTGTGTGATTCCCAATTTGTTCTGTGTTAGTGTCCTCTACACTTGTTATGGGTGGGCTAGGGGTCTGAGATTGCATTTGCTTCTTCTTGTCATTTTGTGTAGCACTGTCTTCTGACCTTTGTTGTAGAGCTTTGGTGGAGTTATAGCCTTAGCACCTACTGAAATTCAGGTGTGGATCTCCAAAGTTTGGATTTCTCCAGCTATGCCTGGCTTGGGTCTGGGTGCTGTGCTCAGCTCCTTCCTGCTGCTGCCCTTGGGAGTGAACCTGTTATGTTCCTCTGGCAAGATGTTCTGCTCCTGGACTAGCTGAATGGTTCTGTTCCCTACTCTCTCTCTGCAGGGATTGAAGCTGCAGGGTTTCACCCAGGCCTGTAGTCCAGGCCTGAGCTGAGTGTGGAGGGGACATGGTGGAGTAGGGGACAGAGGAAGCTCTCCCACACACTCACCGAGCCTGGGCTAGGACTGGATCTAGGGGTCCCCAAAACAGTAGAAATTCTCACTGCAAGTGTGGGGTGGGGGTGTGGTGCTGCGGAGTGGTGAGAGGGTGTCCCAAGGGAGTAGAAGAGGGTCTCACCCACACTGCACCTGGGCTTGGACCAGTAGGTCCCGCTGACTCGGGGTTGCAGGAAGCTCTCCTACACACTCACTGGCGCCTGGGCTAGAACTGGATCTGGGGGTCCTGAGAATGCAGCAGAAGTTCTCACTCAGTGGGTGGGGTGCAGGGGGTGCTGCGGAGTGGTGGGGGTGTCCCAAGGGAGTGGAAGAGGGTCTCACACACCCTGTGCCTGGGCTGGGACCGGCAGGTCCTGCCGGCGCAGGGTAGGGGGAAGCCCTCCCACACACTCACCTGGCCTGGGCTAGGACCTGATATGCAGCATCCATTCTTGTTAAGCCTTCCACTGTTAGAGATTTGAGGTTACGTGATATACTTTATGCTCGTAACTGATGTGGCTGGAAATTGGTATCGAATTTATAGTCTCAGCACAACAGAAAATGTGCTTTGCTTTATGCATGTCAATAAAGGAATGACTTTTTCTTGTTCTGTAATGGAAATTGGAACTCAAACACCCTCTGTATTCCAAAATAGAGTCTCAAAACACTTCAGAACTTTCATTTAAATTGTTAGGAGGCCTGGAGCTATGAATCTGTCTTCTAATACACTACTTAATACAGCGCTGAGTAAATGATGCAAGTTGTAATGGGTGAGGAATCAATTAAAGCTCTACCAGTAAAGTTGCATAAACCAAAAAGAAAGAAAGAAAGAAAGAAAGAAAGAAAGAAAGAAAGAAAGAAAGAACAATAAATAAATAAATAAATAAGACATCCTTCTCTCAGCCAAAACTGCCTGAGGGCTATGTTTTATTTATTTACTTATGTATCTATCTCTCTAATTTGGAAGCTTAGAAAAATTGAGACTTATGTTTACATTTGATTATATATTGTGTATAATATGTGAAAAATTGTTTAAGTGTAGGAATTTTTATCATAAAACAGTTCTTACATAACCTTTTTATTGATTTTTTTGCATACAATACCAGTGTAAATAACCCCACTAAGTGTTCCAGGTGGTTTTAGATTGAAGGGAACCTCAATCATGGATTTGGTATCTGGTTTCAACAAAACCAATGAACGGGTGATTGCCCTAGAAAAGCTGGCTCCCGATGGGCATGCTATTTATTTCACTAAGAAATGCAGTGCCCTAACTTAACCATGTTTTATAAAATGCATGTCCAAACACACAGTATTTCCTTCCAAACTGTCCTCTTCTTTGGACAAAAAAAGCAACTTCACCCTTCAGCTGCAGGACAAAAGCATGGTGTCATCCTGAGTCCTGATTTGCTCCACAGATCCCACTTCTTGAGCCCCAGGAGTACTATCGTTTTTCATTCCAAAACATATCAGGTCACAGCCACTTATCCTCCTTTCTGGACCTGATCTTCTTTTTTCCTGCTTCAAACACACCTTCCAGCACATCAGTGCTGAGACCTCCAGGGGTTTGCCTTCTCTCTCAGGGTTATGACAGAATCCTTGGGATGACCTCCAGGTCCCCTGTCATCTGGCACCTGATACTCTTCTGACTTCATTTGCTACTATTGTCCTTGCTCAGTTTTGCTAGCCAATGACCATGTCTCTGGATATGGAACAAGCCGGTAGGCTCTTGTTTCTGGGTTCTGCTCCCCTATTCCTTCTGTTAGGAACACGCTTCCTGAATAGAGTCTACAAGTCTGCTCAGGCTATGCATGGTGCTATAACAGAGTACCACAGACCAGGTAATGCATAAAAAGCAAAAATTCATTTGTGGCTCTTCTGGAGGCTGGGAGGTCCAACATCGCAATGCTGATAGGTTCAGTATCTGGTAGGGACTTGCTACCTCTGCTTGCAGGATAGAAGCATATTCATTCATTCTCCAAAGATGTGGAGACAGCAGGACAGCAAGGGAGCAAAAAGGCCCTCATCAGTCCCTCCAGCCCTTTCACAGTGCTGTAATCCTTCAAGGTTTGGGCTTTATGATTTAGTTGCTTCCTAAGTACCCTGTATCACACTGGGTTTCAGTCCCAGTGCATGGATTTTGAAGGAACACATATATTCAAACCATGGCAAGATGTTTACTCATAGTCATCCTCTAAATGAGACTGTTCCAGGACTCCTTACCTAAAATTTCAACATGGTGTCCTCATTCCCAATGTTTGTTACCACTTTCCCCACAGTACCTTTTCTTAGACTTTACCTCTGTTACTATCTAATATAACATACACGACCTGTTCACCTGTCTAATGTCTTCATCCACTCCTGGATTGGAAGCCCTGTAGGGAAGAACCTGTTAGTTTTCCTAGTACCTCCCCCGTGGTAGGAGATTTGATAAATGCTTCTGAACTTCATTTTTCCTAAATGCTTCTTAATTTCTGAGAAGAAAATTGAGACTATAGAGTTTCTGTATAAAATATGAGAAAAGGTATTTTTTTATGTATAGAGGTACTTGTTTATGCATATTTTCCACTTATAAATAGGTTTTCAGTCAGTCCTAACTAATAGTTCCCAAATCAATTCTAATTATCTGACAATATGATGTCCAAGCTGAGGTATTTATATTTTCTGTTTATCCCACTTTCTGGAACACTTGATAGCACCTTGCCACCACAAAAACATTTTTAGATTAAAATTACTTTGCCCCCTGTGGTTATCTGTGGGCACACATAACAAATTGCTTGCTAGTTTTCAGTGGGCCAGTGCTGATTGGACATTGGGAACTTGAACAAACTTTAAATTTCAGCAAAATGCCCAGAAACTGCTCGTTCTTCAGGAGAAGCCAGGTTTTTGGAAGGTCAAAGACCCCAGGTAATTTGGCTCTTACATTGTTCTTGGTAGCAAGTAGCTTTATATCACAGTGGTTTACATTTTCAAGGTGGCTGCTACCTTGGCTGGGCTACTGCTTTTGAAAATAAAACCAAACTGGAAATACTCTGTGCTGAGCAACACTCTGTCATATTTAGTGCTTTCTTTTTTAATGTAAGAAACGTGTTACCAAGCTCTAGATAGCATCAACTAAAGTGGATGCTTTGGGAGCAACTTCTGATTTGACTGTCAGCTTCGTCCAGAGCCAAACTTGGCTGAGCTGGTAGTCTTACGCCGTCTTGATAGATAGGTTGTGTAGAAGGCTAAATCACAGTTTGAATTAAGATCCTTGAAACTGTATTAATATAGAAGAAAATAGCTTAAGACTTTAGAATATATTTAATAGCTTTATTTATTTCTGCAAGTAAAAACTTTTATTTTGAAATGCTTAAACATTGCAAGAATATTTGGTATATTTCCCTTTAAAAATGTTTTACTTCAAAGTAGCCACAAAGAATGATGTTTATTACTCTAATATTGGCTGCTATATGTTTATGTTAGTAAAATACTTAATGCTCATCAAAACCAAGGATTACTAATCCAAACTATGCTGAGGTTTTTTGTCAATCTCGTGGCTATTTGACCTAAAGAAACTTACTAGATCTTGTTGACATATTTATCAAACTATAAAAAACTTGTTACTCATAACTAAACATCATTTTAGACATCTTTTTATTGCACCCAATATATAAAATTGAATTTACATTTAAATTAGATACATGTAGATTTTCTGTGAAAGGACAAAAGAATAGAAACTTATTTGAGATACTGTAGGCTCTTGATTGAAAGCACTGGCTTATAGCTATGTTGCCTGGACACCAACTCAGCTCTGCCCCCGTCTGTGAATTCTGAGATAAGTTATGTAGCCATTCAAAATTCAGACCTAGAGGTTCAGCTCACTTCTGGGGGCATTGTGAGTGTCAAATAATTGAATATATGTAAAAATCTTAGAAGATTATGGGACTTGTTTTAGTATTTAATAAGTGTTAGCTGTTAATGTTTTAAATAGCTTTATTTCCCATCTCATGGATAGCGACTGATTCAGCTACATTGGTACTGAATCTGAGAACACGCAATGGGGCGCCAGATAAGATTTCATACCACACAGTGGTGTGTGCTACTTTGACACTGTCGCTATGTGACCTTATTGTCACTGACCTTTTTGTCATTTCAAATTATACAAATATTTAATGATCTCTTTCTAAAGCTAAAAGAAAAAAACAGAGCTAGCAAATATGTCTATGAAATTCATCTGTTTTTAAATATGTTATTTTTATTACTACATGATCACAGGACACTTTGGTATTTATCACTGGACGTTTACACATATATGTAACACATCTTGATTCTTTTTTCCTTCCATTCCCCTCCTCTCTTCCTCTTCCTTCCATTTCTTGGTCCTCTTCCCTTTTGTAAAAATCTATTTTCCTATTTCTTATTATCTATTATTTTCCTCTTTAATTTATTCATACTTTGGGGTTCTCATATAAGATGAAGCATGTATTTCAGCTTGTGTATCCAGTTTACTTCACTTAGCATTATGGTCTCAAGGTGCATGACCTAACTATTATTTTAATGATATTCAATAATCTTCACATTGGAAGGAGACATTTGGACATTCTTAGATTAAAATATTCATCTTTGGGCTCATATAAATTATATAAAATGTGTATATAAAATGCTAATTTTACAAATATAAATATAGAAAATATGTGAAAGTATATGTTTAATATATAATTAATATGTAGTGTAAAGAAATGGATTGCTGGGGGAAGAAGGATGTTTATTTTACATTTCTTTGCTAATGGCTACAATTTATAATAGGCAAAACTTAGAGTAAAATATCATTGTTTTTTCATAGAAATTCTCAAAGATGCAAGTTGTCTATGTGAGACTGCTCCTTTTCAGTGTGACCTGGGCAGCTACAGTAAGCATTTATGAACTCACTTATGTGTCACATGCTCTCTTGCGTGCTCTCTCTCTCTCTCTTTCTCTCTCTCTCTCTCCCTCCTCTAATTCTGTGTGAATTGGTAGCATTCCTCCTTCAGGGCAATAAAGTACAAGGCAACTAGGACTAGAAAGCATCCAGTAGCAAATGCTGTCGCTGAGGAGGCCCTCACTGAAGTGGTGCTGGATTACAAGATACTGTTTTTCAAGGAACACCAAAAACCTGTGCTTTAGAGAACAGCAGTAGCTGAGACTAATTACTAGTACTCAAAAACTTGAAGTACAATGTGTGAAAAGAACCTTGCGATATCTCACTAAGATCTTGAAGAATTTGGCATAACTACTTTAAAGCTAACCATCTATTTTTGGTAAACAGATGACAAAGCAAAGGGACAAGAATGTTTTTCTACTTCTTGCCACCCTCTACATGCTGTGCTCCTTGAGCATTGTAGAGATCCGCTAGCCGTGTTCTCCCCTTTGGTGCGGCTAATGCTGGGTAGTTGGCGCCCCTAAACTTAGCCCAGAGAAAGCTTGCAGTTCCTTTCCTAACCTCTTCCGAGTTACCCAGTCGAGTTTTCAGGATGTGACCAAATTATCTTGGGACAACACCGGAACAAGCATTTTCTGCAAGACAGAAGTGGTGCTAATTAGATAATGTCTGAGCAGCACCCCAGCTCCGCAGGGTAACTTTTCAGTTGCAGAACCACAGAAATGCAGAGTCATGCTGCTGCCAGCCATGCTTAAATATAGGTCCTGAGCGAGTGGGCGACCAGTTGAGTAATCAAACAGACGAGGGTGAGTCACTATCTGGCTAGGACAATAACGTGGGGAGGGCAGGCCCCGCTCAGCGCACATCAACACAGTCCTGGGCACCAGATGCTCAAAACAGACAGACGTACATGGCTCCAATCCATGACCTCACCCAGGGGCAGCATGGGCCCGCCAGACCCAGTTCAGTCCAGCCTTCTGAGGATGGGTTTATTTTGAACGACACACTCCAAGGAGCAGCAGTAGTGCTTCTGACCGCTTTCTCGCAACGCACTGTCAGCACCAACCCAGTGACCACAGGTTGGAAGGTGGTGCCATTTTCCTATGGGCACCAGGCAACAGTGTCTCCATTACCAGGCCAGCTTCAAGCCTGGACAGGTGCCAAGATTGGGGTGGGCAGAAGGAGAGGTGCAAGTCCAAGGAAGGAGTCTCAGTAAGGGCATGGAGATTGAACTAGGTGTTGCATTAGATGTAACTTATTTGGGCTAGGGAGATAGTCTGGCGATCTAAGTGCCTGCCTGCCAAGCGCAAGGACCTGCGCTCAATTCCTGGCACTACATTCCATGCTGGCACGAGAATCCAGGGCGCGTCATGCTGGCTACGCAAACCGGGAGTGCTGGTGCACACCTGTAATGCCAGCACTGGGGAGGCTGAGACAGGAGAAAAACTATGAGTCCAAGCTGTGTAGTGAGAACCTGTACCAAATAATTTAATGAATAAAAGATTAAAAATAAATAAATAAATGTGACTTTTTTTCCAATAGACATAGATCCCATTTTTAGCAGTTATAGAATTTTTAAATAAAAGATGGGTGGCATAAAATTAGAATATCCTGAGCCACACAAATATGTCTTAGAATTAGAGGCCAAATTCCAAAAATAATTTAAAATGGAAGCAAGTAAAAGGTAATCGATTATTGGTCATCTGATTCAATATGCAATTACATTGGAAAGATATTGTTATAAGTTACAATAAGTTATGAACTATACTAAGGAAGTCTATATGGTCAGATAAATGCAGACTTCCAAAAATGTATGCACGCTTAAGGAAAAAAGTGTTTTTATACTCAACTTACGGAGATATCATGAGATTAATACAACTTACATTTGGCCTCAACCACATTCAGAGTGGTTCTCATTAGCTTTCAGACATTTATTAATCTGGTTTCTGGGCTAACCTTTATCACTGAGATTGCTGCACATGCACTTTCAATTTCTGCTGTGAGAGCTGGCTGTGTAGAAGGTTTTCTGTAATATATGGCAAATGCTAGGGTTCCCCATACGAGGGTAACACCATCTGCTGAAAAAAACCTTCTATTTTTCTTTTCCTAAAGTATGTATACACTTTTTGGCAAATTGCATTTTTTAATGACTGTGCGTGTGTGTGTGCGTGTGTGTGATGTCCATACTTTCATTTTCTTCTCTTGCTTAATATCTGTGCATCTCATTTTTGTGTTCTTCTCCCTATAGTCTCAATTTCAAAACTGTGTTAACTGTCTTGATATTAGTGAAGAGTGTTATTTTAATCATGGAACTTTGATTTAAATACGTCTTCTACCTCTCCTACTACCAGCTGCATATGTGTATGAAATTAGTTTCTTCTATTGCTTATCTCAGAAGAGTCATTGTGAAATTCAAATGAGATGTTTTATATGAAAGTAGTTTATGAACTTTGAAGTGCTGTATAAATATAAGTTGCTACTGACAAGCTATTGCTTGTGTCTAGAATAAGATGGAATATCGGGCATGTGTATGTTGGAGTCCAGTCAGTGGGTGGGAGCTTTCTCCAAGCTTTCGAGCTTATATTTCTAAGATGACTTTATTAATTAGTATCCTGGAAGAAAAACAAAAATCTATGACATTAATGTGAGAAAGAACAGCCTCTGGGTGAAGGAGCCAGCCAGCCTCGGTGGCCTCAGCTGCCTTCCCTAAGTTTCCATTTTTCCATCGAGGGTTCCTCTCTTCTGCGCCTGATCTGCTGTGGTGCCTGCTTTCACTTTGGCACTCGCTTTGAAGCACAAACATGTACCTCTCATTTCTTGCTTAAAAAGCAAAGAAAATATGGAGAACTGAAGAACTGTTCCACCTGTTTCTTTCCCAGAAGCATTGCTCCGGGATTCTTAGGTAGCACTCTGCATGTGCCCCTGATGCCTTCATCCTAGAGGCCTGGCACAGCTGCGTTGGTCTAGTCTCTTTAGCTTCTGGTCTTTCCCTGCTCCAGTAGTATCTCCTCACTCCCAAGAAATTTCAGAAAATTTTGACACTTTCAGATTCATCCAACAGAAAGAATTGCTCCTATTAGGCATTCATTTCCATTCTCCCTTCCTGGTGAAACATCTGGTCCGGTGTCTGGCTACAGCAAGGCCATTGTTGGGTGTAATACAAACCCTGGCATGCAGGGCAATGACTTAACTCCTGATACACCTTCAGCACCATCATACCTAAATTCTGGGTGGCAGCCACCTAGCTTACACAGTCACCCACAGCTCGGAACCGAGGTTAGCCCCCTCACACTCAACAACACTGGTGCGAGTGGAAGCTTTTTCTCAGTGGACACCAATGGCAGCCGAGCTTCTTCACGTAGATGCCACGCTGTTGTCCCCACCACACCAGGCCACTTTGGTTCTCAGTGCTGGAATCTGCTGTGTGATGGTGGTGGCACTGCCAGTTTCTGGGAAGAAAACTAGAGCGCTCTCTCTCTCTCTCTCTCTCTCTCTCTCTCTCTCTCTCATGTAACCCTAAAATAAATACTAAAGGGACAAGTGGGTCCACCTTCGTTTGGTCAGAACAATTTTTCATGTTAAATAATGTTTCCCAGGGGGAGAAAAATAAATGGAACACTTGTTGTTTGAAGGATGAATGAGAGAATGTTCTGTTTGGTGAAGTTGTGTCCTGGTTTCTGTGCAGACGTTCCAACCGCAGACTGAACACTAGGCGAGGCTAAGTAGAAGGACAGAAGCACAGAGTCATTCTTCTCAACTTTATTTTGACTGTGCAAAGAAAAGGTCCATAAGAGAAACCGTCAACTTTAAAACTACTCTTGGAGCCAGGTGTGGGGGTGCATGCCTGTCATCCCAGCACCTGGGAGGCCTGGGCAGGAGGACTGCTGTGAGTTCAAGGCCGGCCTGGGCTACAAAGTGAGATCGAGGCCAGCTTGAACAGGATAGTGCGACCCTGTCTCAAAAAGAGGAAAAGAAAAAGGCACTACTTTTGGGTGCTTAGAATGGAAGAACAAAACTTATTCAACATGATTAGGGTACTTTCTAGTGAACCAAGCATTATAATTCACACAGAGTGTGACATAAACAGAAGAAGTCTTCGCAGACAGAGAGCTTTTCTCTGAAGTGTGACTTCTTCCTTCATAGGAAACAGTGGCTTGGTAGGCAACTTGCCAGGCGGTAAGAACTCTGGGGTATTGTTACCAACAAACAGCTCTTTCTCAAACACACACGACAGAAAAGTGATAAAGAAGGTAAGAGGAAGTTGGTGGGCAGATCTTACTGGAGAATCAGGGTCCCCGAGATTAGTTATCTAGGTGTGTCCAGAGAGCAAAGCAAACATTGCAGCTGCGCAAAAGTGCGGCTTCCTTCTGCCTGCCCTGGGTCTCCTGGCGCTCCCAGGAAATTCTGTTCTAAGAACTAACAATCTTTTGTTCTTTATCTCAGCTGAAAATTACAGGCTAAACTCACAAACTTAAAAACCTGAATGTTCACGCTGTGCGTTTTATAAATTGGACATGAGACACAAGTATCATGAGAGCTGCCTTTATCCCCGATCCCTCACCCTCTCGTCTGAAAATATACCCACATGCTCTATTTCCACTGAAATTTGCTGGTTAAACCATAGCCTGGGAGGAAGAGCAGTTGGCAGACGACGTAGGGGAAAACTTGGAGATCAGCAAAAGGCAGGAGCAATTTTCTGTGCTCAGGGGCTGGCTGACTTACGACCTCCTGTGGTGAAAGGAAGTACTACCACTCGTCGGAAGCAAACTGACGACTGATTTTCCCCAAGGTAAAAACACCTTGTACTGTATTATGAAAAAGATAACTTCTTTACAGGACAAACCCACCTTATCATTATACTGTGATTTTGTAGATATGTGCAGGGGTCATCATGAAAAATGGGCATTCTGTTTTTAAATGTGTTTACCCATCTCTTGGGAAGATGATGGTCAAACTGACAGACGGTGAGCTGGCTTCCTTCTCTTGAATCACATCCTGGACTGACCCTGCAGAAGTTGTGAAGAGACAGAGACTCAGTCCAGCTTTGCCTACTCTGAGGTTTCCAACTGTAATCGGCCCTTTCTCCTTTTGCCACATCCCAGGCTCCCCAAACCCCGGTGCTGTGCAGTTCTGCCACCTAGTATCGTCTGGACCCTGCCCCATCCCCTGGCCCAGACCCACTCTGCTTCAGAGTCTGCAGCTATAACATGGTCTTGTGGAGCCCACGTGCCACCAGCTGCCCTGTTGTTGAGAGTGAGTGACCTTGAGTCTTCTCCACGCACTGCCACTATGCAGGATTTCACCAGGGAAGAGGCTTGGGACCAAAGCATGAAACGACTTAGTGTCTCCTAAATTCATTCCATGGTGACTCAAGATGCCGGATGCTCAAAGAGAAAGAATGAGGCCCTTGTCATGGGATGACAATGACCCTTTTCACCATTCTCTTCCTGCATGGTCATTGCCCCAAGGGCCGGAAACAGCTTAAAATGCCATCCGCAAAAGGACTATTTACTTTTACAAATCTGGCTTCCTTTCCTCTGGAAGTGGCAGTTTTCTTTGAGACTGTTACTTGCTTCAGTTCAATATCCTTTGCACAGCATGGTTAAGGCAGCCTCTAATTGCCTGTTAAAATTAGTTAGAATTCATCATGATGCATGTACGTTGGGCTCCTCCAATTGTGTAAGATGCTGCATGAGAATAAACAACCGAAAAACTTGATTGCTCTATCCAGGATCTTGGAAAAGAAACAAAAGGAACTTTCAAAAATCATTATCAGAACCCAAGACAGAAGTCAGAAAATGTCATCTGAATGGTGAAACATACGATCATATTTTAGGAGCTTGGGGTGGAAGGAAACCATTTGCTGCCTAATGTTTCAGGAATGCTACAGAATGAGAATCACTTTACTGGCCTGGGAAGGTGGTTAGGATTTGATGAAATAGACACACGTGGCAGAAACTGTTTCTCTTAGGAAAAAACTATGGACCAAGGCCTGGAGCACAGGAAGACAGAGCAGCCAGCTGAGCCAGAGACCGCAGGCGGCCAGCAGGTCACTAGGAATCGCTAACACGAGTGAAAGCACAAACGTTTCGCAATTTTTTAAATATTTTCCCCATTGTGAGCATAGCCCAATAATTATTTCATATTTTTCTTTATGAAAGAATTGTCTCCTGGGCTGGGGAGATGGCTCAGTGGAATAAGCACTTCCCTGGCAAGCGCAAGGGCCTGAGTTCAATACCTGGTTCCGCAAAAAAAAAAAGAATTGTCTCCAGTCTAATAATGAAGTTTATTAATAGACATGCCACACTTTTTAAATCAGTGGATGCATCAAAATAAAACTTCCTACTCTGTCTAGGGAGAAAAAAATCAAGAAGGGATTATTTTTATTTACTGAATTTCCTCCCACTATTTTATTCAAAAGATTATCTTAGCAATGCATTAACGAACTTGATCACAATGAAAATAAAAAGGTCAAAGTAAAACTTCCCAAGACTCAATGATCTAAACCAAGTTAAATATTTAAAACTCTTTTTATTCAGAAATAAAAGCTTGTTTCTGTCTTCTCATGGCCAAATTTTATACTCTTCTCAGAATACATCTGGAAATATAAAATATTACTGAATAATTGCTTCATACCTTCCACAGATAAATCATTTTATATTTTATCTTGCCATCACCACAAGTTGCACTTTTGCTGACTGTGCTAGCAAGTTTCAGAGGAACAGAGTGCAATTCCAGAGACGATTTTTATCTCCAGTTTTAGGTATGAGCTGACTCAACAATTCTCCCCAAACTTGCAGCAGTTAATAAGAGACATGTATAAAAACAGGCAGTCCTCCAAATAGAACAGTGCTTCTGTGTGGGGCGGGGGACAGGAGAAGGGCGGAAAAGGAAGTTGGAAAGAAAAGCAGAACAAATCAATCCAGTTTAGATTGCAGGTTGCCAGAGACCAAGCGCCTACAGATCCCAGTCAGAGGGCAATGTTGAGGCGCTCCAGGGGCCCTTGTGCGCCTGTTAGAGAACTCTAGCCACCCGTGCACCCTAATTCAACAAACTGTCACCGACACTTTACGGGAAAAGCAGCTGCCTTTCCACAAAGAGCTCGGCACAGTTCTATATGACATGATCTTTGTGGTCACTTATCTGGAATGTATTAATGTAGACATACTAAGTGTTTTACATACATTAGACCATGTGATTGATAATTTAATTTTGCCAACAATCATCAAAAGGTGTCACTTTTCTTAATTTATGGCTCTTAAAGCCACCCTGTGACAGAGCTGGGCAGTTGATTCTAATACCTGCTTTCTTTTCATGATACTTCTTCTAGTGAGCACTCAACTGAGAGATTAAGAAAACCATTTGGCAACTCTTGTCTGCTGTTTCCCATGATGCTGCCACTCTCTAGGACCCTGGCTTCCCAAATCCGGTTTTTCCATCTTTTCTGCTCCCTTTCCCCCACGCTCACCCCTAAAACGTGAGCTTCCCACCAGCTTCTTTCTTTTTCTCCAGTGGGGCGCTCTCACTTATTCATTAGCTCCTTAATCAACCGATTCTGGAAGATGATCATATGGTCGGATTGAAGTGTTGTCAGGAAAGACACAACAAAATCAGGCTGGGTTGATAAAAACAGGGCTATGGGAGGTAATAGATGCTATGTGCCTGGGCGAACAAGATCATTTCAGAGACTGCAGCTGTTATGGGATCCCATGGCCACAGTTGGCGGATGGGCCTGAGCGCAGAGGCCTAATGAAAGATAGGACACCCCACCAGGTCCCTGCACAATTCCATCAGTAAGCCATGAGATGCTGCTCAGAACGTGTAGCACCTAGTCGATTTCCTACATATCTCAATATGTTCAGCTAAGATTCTGAGTCACTTATAAGTACATAGGCTGATGTAGTGGTCTTGCGAGGTCTCATTCATACTAGCCATCAGTGTTGGAAAGAAAGTACGTCTGGCCTTTATTCTGTGCTTAAGTGGCCTGGGGTATAAGATCTTAGATGAAGGCCTACTGGAGGGGTTAGAGAGTAAGGAGACAGTGCATATAAATTCTTTTTAGTCTGTATAAAGTTGGAGTTATCTAAGTAATTTAAGCAGTCCTTTCAATAAATCCTCCAGCCTCTTTTAAGTAAACATGCTGAGATCTTTATTCCTGCATTTTCTCTAAGCAGGCATCCTGGAGTGGCTTACACCATGCACTACCTCCTAGACAAACACACACACACACACACACACACACACACACACACACACCAGGCTTCCACCACAATAGAGAG
>NDGN011387165.1:0-10423 GCA_002564285.1 Tympanoctomys barrerae | reverse complement strand
TATCTATCTATCTATCTATCTATCTATCTATCTATCTATCTATCTACCTACCTATCTATCATCTATCTATGATTCTACTTTTACCAAAGTTAAAACCAATAACTTCTCTTGTCTGGTACACAGTAGTTATTTTTCTTGGTATTTTGTGTACAGTAAATGTATTTCCCAGTAGTCTTTAACTTTACTTCCTTTTTCCCTGGAGAAATATTTTCTCTCTTTACTGCTACTTCAGCTTAAAGAATCATTTTTCCTTTGGCAGGCTATGGTAGCTCAGCCAGAGTAAACTGTAAGAGGCTTGACTTTAAAGAACAGATCTACTTAGGCAGATGTAGGGAAGGAGGTTTGATCTCTGGTGTCTTAAGTCAGACCCGCCCCCAGGGCACAGTGAGACTGCGATTGAGACTGGGCATGGTGACACATGCCTATAATCCCAGCGCTTGGGAGGCTGAAAACAACAGAATCACTATGAGTCTCATCTGTGTAGTGAGACCATGTAGACACTGTACTAAATACATGTTAAAAAAAGGAACAGATTCAGATATAAACTATGGCTAATCAGGTAATTATATATGAAGTAATGTTCATAAAACCACAATCTAAGGAGACAATAAGATATTACTAAAAATATATACATAATATTTTGGATTCTGCTATAAATTTGTTGCTCTATGCCATTGTTTTTATTTCTCAATGCAGAGTAACTTTTGTTTGTTAGGAAGCATTCAGTATATTTTTCACAGAAATTAAATATGTGCTTTTCATCTTGCTATATTTTTGTGTACAGTTTCCCCTTTATTTTTCATTAAGTCATTCTGAGTTTTCTGTATTGTTCTCAGCAGTTTACCAGAGCACATTTGTTTTTCCACATTATTTTCTGATTTATTGTACAAAAGACATACATCCCCAAGGTATGGGGTAGAGGGCTGGCCAGAGAGCTCAGCAAACTGAAATGCCTGCTTAGGCAGAGCGCAGGGGCTGGGGTTCAATTCCCGACTTGCCATGCTGGGCTGGCCCACGAGGCATGCTGAGATGGTGATTGACACTGGGTGTGGGGGTGCGTGCCTGTAACCCTAGCTCTTGGGAAGCTGAACACACACTATGATTCTGATCTACATGATGAGATCCTGTAGAACCTGTAGAACCNAAAAAAAAAAAAAAGACATGAGGTGCTTAGCTGTGTAAACCAAAAGAAAGATATTTGACATAGATTTTAAAAGAAGTGAAAGGAAAGGTGATAAGCAAAAAACAGAAAATTAAAGCAAAAAATGTTCAAAAATTAAGGATTATTTTTGAATGTATGTAGCACAAGGTTTGCGGGGTCTCTGTACACAGATCAAACTCATAGTGATCTTCCTGTTTTCAGCCTCCCAAGTGCTGAGATTACAGGAAAGCACCAACACCACTCCCATTCTCATTCACCATCTCATTGCGCCCTGTGGATAGGGCCGGCACAACATGCCAGGGATCTAACCCTGGTCCGTGCATCTGCCTAAGCAGGCACTTTAATCCAAAGAAGGATTCTTATAGCAAAGAAAAACAGGGAAAAAATGGGAAAGGAATGAAGAATAGCAGAAAGAACACACACCTGGATGTGCCTGAGAGATGAATTGGATGGAGACAAAGACTAAATCAAGAAAAAGAATAACCATAATAATGGGCTCAGCAGTCAGTTTGGGGATGTCCATACAGCAAATGTCTTACTCCTGAGAAGTGCTAAAGAAGTAATGGTAGTAAATCAAAAAAGTGCTAAAGGAATTCTGTCCATATTTCAATGCTTTTAAATTCCTAGTATTATAGAAATCATCCTCCATTTTGCATCATAGGCTTACCATCAGTGACAGTTTCTGTCTCATAGATGTAAAATACAAACAGTTGTATCAGAGTACACAAGCCTTCTCTAGATCTGAAGTAGCTGTCACACATTATCGTAATTATAACAACAGGGATGGGGAGATAGCTCAGCAGCTGAAGTGCCTGCCTGGGAAGCACAGGGTCTGCAGCTGGATCCCTGGTACCAAAAAAATAAAAAAATTTAAAAAAAAAAAGGAAAATTTCATAACAACGTATGTTTTCCAGTTAATTTGAATTTGGATACATGAACCTTTTATGCCTAACATTGAGGTCTGCACAGAAATCTTCCCAAATCCTCTGGCCATCATCCCTTATCGTTTAAAAATATTTTCTAAAGCCTGCCACTCAAGTTACACAGAGCCTATCCTGTAAGGAGCACTACCTCAACCCCTGGTGGTGAACTTATGGTACACATGTCAAAGTAAGCTGTGTGTGTGTGTGTGTGTGTGTGTGTGTGTGTGTGTGTACACATGCAGGGTCTCACTCTACAGCTCTGACTCATAGTGATCCTCCTGTTTTCACCCTCTCCAGTGCTGGGATTACAGGTGTGCACCACCACCTTTAGACTGGGTTGAGGCACAGTGCCCCTGGGAGTGGGGCCAGTGGGGCCTGCAGTACTGAGAATCGAACCCTGGTCTCTGTTTGCCTAAGCAGGTGCTTAGTCCCCTGAGCTATCTTGCCAGACATTCAGCAAGCTGTTTGTGTCACTGAAAGTCCTAAAGTGTTCTTCTTCACTGGCCTGGGCTACTGAGTCTCCAGACTACGACAACAGCCTTCCACACTACTGGGTTTGTCATCACAACTGACATTTGTTCCAGCTCTGTCACTCTTAATTACCACTCAATATGCAGTCTATTGTGTTACAGTTTTTAAATTAATTTTATTTGTGTTATTTCCTAATTTCTAAGTGTATTTTAAGAGTCTGTGATAATGTTAAAGTGAACAAATTAAATATTAACCAAACAAAAAAAAATTCTAAAAACAAACAAAACCTAGACAGTTACATCTTAAGTAGCCACGTTAAAATATTCTTAGTAGCATTAAGGCAGTAACTCAAGGGCTGAGAACTTACCTAGTACATGCATATGTGACATTCTGGCACTGAAGCAAAATCAAACCAAGAAATACCTCTTGGATCTTAGAAGCACCATAGAAGGCCTGAGTGTGGTGGTCATTACATGATGTAATCTTTAGTGTTGTTTGGTCATATTTCTCTGTGTTTTTAATAATTTATCTAAGTACCTTAATATATTATTTAGATTTTAAAGCTTAAAATGTACATTTATATCTTTATATTTTTATGTTTATTACAATAATGACTCATATTTCCTCAAAAATAGTATTTCAGTCATTATCTGAAACTTGCTGACTATAATACTGAAAAAGGAATAATCATTTAAATCTTTTTTTATTTTTTAATATATTTAGTACAGAATCTATAGGGTTTCACTACATAGATCAGACTCATAGTGATTCTCCAGTGGTCAGCCTCCCAAGCACCGGGATTATAGGCACGTCCCATCATGTCCAGTCTCAATCGCTTCCTCAGCATGCCAAAGGGATGGGGCTGGCACTGCACGCTGGGGATGAAACCCCGGTCGCTGCACCTTTCTAAACATGGGCTTTAGTCTGCTGAGCTATCTGGCGGGCCCTAGGAATCATCATTTAAATATAATTTTTATGTTGTTCCTAAAAGATTGATAAATATCTACATATTTTTGCTTAGGCTTTTTGATAGCATGTTTACATACTTTACCCTATATTAATATTCATTGCCTTGAAGTCAATTTTCTCTCTTATAAATATAGAAATTTTACCTTCTCTATATCACTTGTTTTTAATTTTCCTTGTGATTTTTATTCATTTGCTTTCAATTGCTTTTAATGTCTTCTCCAGGTTTTACAAAATGTAATTTTAATTCATTGTAGGCTAAATGGAATTATTAATGTACCAGGACTTCATATGCCCTGTGAAATGTTTATGTTTCTATAAATTCCTGTGTAAAATTCTACATGAGATATCATATATGTGATATTTATTCATATATTATGCATCCTGAATCACATAATTGTATTCTGCCTTAAACAATTATCTACTTCTTAAAATTTTTTCAAACATAGAAAGTACACTGTCGGATGGTTATTTCCATATTTACCAACTGTTATACTCTTCCTCTCTTCCTGTGATTCTTAGTTTCCATATGTTCATGTACGGAAAGGGGTCTGCAGATGAGAAAATAAAATTGGGGTCTGTTCAGGTCTTCCACCTAATCCTAGCAAGGAGTAAACAACAAATTCTACTAGAGAGATCCCCCTGGGAAGCAAGTCAAAGACAGAAAAAAGAATAAATCTAGATTAAATTAAAATACTAAATAGCCTTGAGGTTTGGACCAAGAGATCAAAAGAAGAACTGACAGGCAGGACATAGGGGGAAAGCTAGATGTATAGAGGATAAGCTGGTCCCATGTCCAGTAAAATACAGGAGAAGCAGAACGTGGGAGTACTCACTCCAAGGCAGTGTACTCACACCTGTGCACTAACACACACACTTATATACAGGTGTGTTCACTCTAGAGACACTGTATATTCACTTCAGGGTCATTACTGAGTGTAACAGATGTTCATGTGCCCTCTTATTAACTCTAAGCTAACTACAAGTAGGAGACCCCTTGCCAAATAGCTGCCCACCCTAAAGATAAGGCCTTAAATGATGCAGCAAGAACAGGCAGACAGATAGAAGCTGCACATGGACCACCCGAAGCAGTGACCTTAGCCTGGAAGTAGCAACATTAGACTGGAAGCAGGAATGTAGGACAGCGGCACAGGAAGCCCATCTGGTTACAGCCAGTTCTGATGGAGAAACAGTTCTTTTCCCACAGAAACAGCTGTGAGCAGAAGTCCACAGGCTCCAATTCTGTTTCTGATCAGGGTAGCTGTCTACCTTTTCCCTCCTCCTTCCTTTTCTTTTATATAAATAGAGTGTCTTCCTCTTCTTAAACTTCATCCAAGTTTTAACTACCTGGAGCTAAGCTAAGATCCCGGTGGGCTGAGCAGATATCATAGTGGTAATGCTCCTCCTGACGCAACACTCATACTTCCTTCCAGCCTAAAGACTTTTTTTTTTATTTCTCAAAGTGTTAGGTTCTTCCCTCATAAGTAACAATTATATACAAATTTCTATATTTTTAAAATTTCTACTTATATTTAGGTATAAAAGTTTTTAAGGGAACAATTATTGGTTGACAAATAAATTTTTAAAATGTGTTTAAGCACTCTAAAGTTGTAATTTAGGGCCTGGAAGATAGGTCAGCAGCATAAATGCCCACCTGGAAAGTATAAGGTTCTGAATTTGAGTCACAGTACCAAACAAACAACAACAAAAGCCCAACCAATAGAGTAGGACTGGGGGTCAGCACAAGCACCTGCCTGGCAAGCACAAGGTCTAAAGTTTGATTCCCAGTACCCTCAAAAACCCAAAACAAAACAAAACAAAACCTTTGTCTCTCTTGTCTCCAGAGTGGAGACATGACAGATATACTGGGACCCTATTGGACTATCAGAGAACTTAGGCAGTCACTGGGCAGCTATGGGGACCTGCTCAGGCTAGCCGGTGAGCACCACTGTTAAGGAGGTGCTATGAATCTACTGCAGCACTATCCCAACATCTGAGGGAGCAGCTAGACATTGGGCAGCTAATGGGTTCTGGTGAGTCCAGACGACCCCCACTACCTGTCCAGAAGCTTTGCTGAGCTTTGGCTTGCCTCTCCCACCAGTTGGGAGACCCTTGGCAAATTCTACCCTGCATGCCACCCACACTGTAGCAATAACCTTATTGACCTACTTCACCACTTTCCCACCCCTGCTGAGTCTGCATGCCAATTGGGAGCTTCAAAAATGCCAAAATAAAGGAGCAAAAGGCAATCTGAGTCCTCCAGCCCACCAAGACCAAGTATAGAATATAAAAACAGAAGAATTTGGAAATCACAAACCTGAAATTTCTGAAGTGGTTGCAATTGTAATAAAGAAACAAGTCCATCTGACAATAGAAGTAATCACATCACAAATAATCTCTCAGGTTAAAAAAAGGTAGGATAACGGTGATGAAAAATTGTTCAGCACATCTGTAGAGTAAAAAAATAGAAGATTGTCTTAGTTACTCTTCTCTCATTGCCGGGACAAATACCCGACACACAAAATGAGGGAAAGAAGGGTTTATTTAGCTCACAGTTACTGGCGGTTTCAGCCCATGTTAAGTTGGATCCAAGGCAGAGTAGCACATAGCAGAAAACAACCTTTCACGGTGGCAGCAAACAACAAGAGCACCAAAGGGAGGAGCAGCAGCAGCTCAAGCATCTAACTTCTCTTCCCACCTTACTTTATAATGCAAATTACCTGCCCCAGGGCAGGTGCAGCATCTACACCCACAGTAATCAATCATAAACTCCAGAAGCTGCCCCAAGACTGTAGGAGGCTTTGAGGGGGACACCTAGACACAAACCATAACAAGGAGTATATAAAAATTATGAAAAACATTGAACGGACAATCTAAGGAAAGAATAATTATGCATGAAACAGATTGAAACAGGTACCCAGGATATTAAGAATTTCATCAAAGGGGCTAGGGACATGGCTCAGTGGAATAAGTGTTTCTCTGGCAATCACAAGGGCCTGAGTTCAGTCCCTGGTTCCGAAAAAAAAAAAAAAAAAAAAAATTATTGAAGGCTGGCAAAACCATCTGAATGAAACTCAAGATAAACTTTCAGACCTTGAAAACAGCAGTGCAGGTAAAAAAAAAATGCAAAAGGAAAGATCTCTTAAAACTCACAACAAACCAAGAAATAACAATTCAGCAGCTACAAGACGATGCAAAGAAAAACAATATAAAACTAAAAGGTATCAACAAAACAGTAGGAGTTGACACGAATGACAAAAAGACATGTGTAGAAGTAGTACCAAAACATTTTACAAGCATGAGAAAATAATCAGACATATAGTTAAGTGAGGCATACAAACTCCAATAATCAAAATATATAACCTTCAATAATCAAAATAATTCTATACTTAGACATATAATAATCAAGATCCCAGAAATTCAGCAAAAGTACAGAATATAAAAAGCTTTTACAGAGGGGGGAAAAAGATCACCTACCATCTTTTTGGAAAGCCCAGAAGAATCAAGGCAGATTTCTTAACACAAACCATCAAATCAAGAAGAGAGTGAAGTAGTTTAGGTCCTGAAAGCAAATAACTTCCATCCTAGATTATTGTACCCTGAAAACTGATAAATACAAAAAGTACTGATAGATATTACAGAAAGATATCGAAACAACCACAACTTCAAGAACAACAATGGAAAGAAACCACTAAGCAGAGAAAGTAATTAAACAGGGGGAAAATGATTGAACCTATTAGCAGGAAAATAACATTACAAAAATAAGCCGATATATATCAGATATGACCATCAATGTAAATAGCCTCAATTTACCAATCAAAAGAAGCAGACTGGTAGAGTGCATCAAGAAGAAAAATTCAACACTATGTTATATACAAGAAACATACTTAACTCGAAAGGAAATTCAGAGGCTGAAAGCCAAAGGATGGGGAACAATACTCCATGTGACAGGAACCCCAGAAAAAAAGCAAGCATAGCTATTCTGGTTGCTGACAATATCAACTTCAAACCAAGAATGATTAAATGAGATGAAGGGCACTATGCACTTCATAGGGGAAAACTGCAAGAGGAAGAGATAACAATCACAAATGTATATGTACCTAAAGTAGGAGCACAAAACTACATAAGACAAATTTTAACAGAGGTGAAAAATCAAATGAGCAATAATACAATTGCAGTTTAACACACTACTCTTACAAAGAGATAGATCAACTATGCAAAAATAAAAAAAAAATCACAGAACTAAACCAAACATGAAGAAATGGACTTAGACATTTATAGTGTTTCATTCAGCAACATCAGACTACATATTCTTCTCAGTTGTATATGGGACATTCTCCAAAATAGATACTAACACACAGATACTAACACACAGAGCATGCTTAACTACATACAAAGCAATTGAAATTATCCCATGCATAGTATCTGACCATAGTGCAATGAAACTGGAAATTATTGACAAAAGAAACTACAAAAACACCATAAATACATGGAAATTAAAGAACAGATTCCTGAACAAGCAGTGGATCAAAGATAAAATTAAACATGAAATTAAAAAATATTTGCAATCCAACAAAAATTCAGATGCAACATGACAGAATGTGTGGGATACAATGAAATCTGACTTAAGAGAAAAATTTATAGTGCTAAATTAGCATATTAGGCAAACAGAACGAGCCCAAATAAATGATCTTATGCTGCACCTCAAGCTCCTAGAAAAAGAAGAGCAAGTCAAGACCGAAGTTCAAAGAAGGCAGGAAATTATGAAAGTTAGAACAGAAATTAATGTACTGGAGATGAAGAAAACATACTAAAAAAATGAATCAAAGATTTGGTTTTTGAAAGAAAAATAAAATTTATAAACCCCCAACCATCCTAATAAAAATAATGAATAAAGAACGCAAATTCATGCAGTAAAAAATGAAAAGGGTGAAATCACTACAGACCTTAGAAATACTCAAAATATCATCAGTACCTACTTCCAAAATCTCTACTCTCACAGGATGGAAAGCAGAGGAAATGGACAATTTCCTTGATACATAAGCATTATAAAGTTGAGTCAAGAAGATATAAAAAGAGTCAGCCAAATAGCTCAGCAGATTAAAGAGCCTGCAAGCAAGTGCAAGGCCCAGGGGTTCGATCCCCAGGCCTGTGATGCTAGCCCCATCCTCGGGGTGCACTGAGACTGCGATTGAGACTGGGTGTGGTGGTGTGCCCCTGCAATACCAACACTTAGGAGGCTGCAAACAGGTGGATCACTATGAATCCGATCTAGTAGTAAGACCCTGAACATCCTTAGACCCTTTTCTAAAATACAGAAGAAAGAGAGAGAAAGAGAGAGAGAGAGAGAGAATTGGCATAGATAGTCTATATAATCAACATGATACAGACATCTATGAAAAACCAACAGCCAAAATCACACTAATTGGACAAAAAGTGAAGGTCTTCACTTTAAAATCAGGAACAAGACAAGGATATCCAATGTCTCCACTCCTATTCAGTATTGTTCTGGAAACATTAACCACAGCAATTAACAAGAGAGAGAATTAAAGGGATAAATGTTGGAAAAGAAAAAGTGAAATTATCATTATTGGCAGATGACATGATACTCTATATAGATGACTACAAAAAATCCACAAAGAATTATATAGATTTAATCACCAAATTCAGCAACATAGCAAGATACCAAGTCAATACCTAAAAGTCAGAAGAATTTTTCTACAGAAAGAATGAATACACTCTGAGAGAAATTGTATGGCTGAACATACAAAGAATAAAAACCAATTACGCACCCAAATTCAAACTCAATCCAAAACTGGATGTTTAAAATGAATATACATTTCATTTAAATACATACACACAGCCTTAAAAATAACATCAAAAAATAAAATTATTAGGAATCAAACTCACAAATATTTATACAGTAACATTATTGTACTCTGACAGAAGAGATTGAAGAGGATTTGAGAAAATGGAAAAGCATTCCATGCTCCTGGATAGGAAGAAACAACATTGTGAAAATGGTCATGCTCTTAAAATTACTATACTGATTCAATGCAATCCTGATTAAAATACCATTAATATATCCCACAGAGCTAGAGAAATTTTCGTAAAATTCATTTGGAACTAGAAGACCCCCAGAATATCAAAAGCAATCCTGAAAAACAAAGGAAAACCAGTAGACATCACAGTCCCTGACCTGAAATTATACTATAAACCTACTGAGATAAAATCATCATGGTACTGGCATAGAGACAGACCCAAGGATCAGTGCAAAAGATTAGAAGATGCAGACATAATTGCAAACACACTCAGCCACCTTATCTTTGCTTATGGAACCAAGTAGCCTCACTAGAAGAAAGATAGCCTCTTTAATAAATGGCGTTGTTAAAACTGCATTTTCATATGCCGAAGGCTAAAATTAGACCCATGCCTGTCACCATGCACAAAGCTACAGCCAAAATTGATCAAAAATTTAATATTAAAGCAGAAACACTAAATTTTCTGGAGGAAAATGTAGGTAGAAATCTTAAAGACATATGGCAAAATAGAGAGTTCATGAACAAAAACCAAACTGTACACAAAATATTTCAAAGAATCAACAACTGAGATCTAGTTTTTTGAAAATGTTTTATACTTCAAAGCAAATCTCTAAAAGAGTAAAAAGAAAAACAACCAACTGGGAGAAAATTATAGCCCACTGTCCTTCAGACAAAGGCCTGAACATACAAAGAATAAAAACCAATTATGCACCCAAATTCAAACTCAATCCAAAAATAGACATTTAAAATGATCATACAATTCAAATAACAGAAATTAGCAAAAACTAGGAATACAAATGAATGTCCATTTTGTATCTGTGTATTCAAAGTGGTTAGTATAGATATATAGTTACATTCTC
>NDGN011387161.1:0-16653 GCA_002564285.1 Tympanoctomys barrerae | reverse complement strand
CAGTTAGTCAGGATGAGAATCCCACCAGCCAACCACTAGTCTCAAAAACCTGCTGATGTCCCCCACGACCACGGCCCCACCCATCTCGTGCGTACAAACGCATGGCTCTGCCCGGTCATGTTCCCCAGCTTGTCTCCTTGCCCACTCCTCACTATCCAATCCTCAAGTTCTCGCTTTGCTTTTATTTGTGTTGTAACTTTCTATATGTAATTCCTCTTTTAAGTTCTTATACTAGGGAGAGAATATGATATTCATAGATGGAGATACACAAGCTTAAATAGCACATGGTTGCTCTTACATAAGAAACTCAAATTATGAATAAAGAACAAAATAAAAGATTAGATAATAGAAATAGGAAGACTTTTCTCAAATAGAATGGGAATCAAGAGATGGAGGGAGAAGCAGGAGGCGGGGGAAAAGGAAAGAAAGAAAGAGAACTGAAAATAGAGCTTTTGCAAACAACAAGGGACCAAGAGATGGAAGGGACAGGGATGGGGAGAGGACAAAAAAGAATCAGAACGTGCTGTGTCCACACGATTACTCCCCACAATAAGTGCAATCAGTAGGTATCGCAGACATGGACTAATGACAATAGAAGTTCAAAAATGAACACACAACACAGAGGAACTGGGTGCCTACAAGGGCCCAGAGTCTAGGCGGGGCTCCGTGTTCCCATCGCAGTTTGGGCTTTCCTGGAACCCGCGCCGCCTCTAGGAGCGCTGGTGCTTCCACGGGACAGGGCGGGGGGAGCGACACCCACTTCCACTGTGCCCAGGAGTCTCCAGGGGAGCGAGCGAGCGAGCAAACATGATTTTGCTTCTAAAGGGGAAGATGCACCGTAAGTTCACCCTGAGCCTTAATTCGTATTTAAGACAACAGGTTGGCCTTCCTGACTTTATGCTTGAGTCTCTGTTCTTTGGTGTCACATATCGCTCCCACAGCACAACCATAACGGCGTATTTGCTTTCCCCTACTATACACGTGTAAATACACTTCCCGTACACGTATATAAATGGTCCCAAACAGCACTCACATTCTGACTACCTAATGGTATTTCAAAACTTTTTTTTCCAATTTTTTTTGCTCAACATATATTCTACTGGGACCACATATTCAATCTGCTTCAAAATCTATTTGAAGTAATTTTTTTCTGTGTGATTAAACTTGCTATCCAGTTTAGGTTTTTTATCTAATTTTGTTCTTGCTTTTAAGGACAGCTTCCTAAATTTGCTTAAGTTGGTTTAATAACTATATAAAGCAATACCTGATTGCAAAGTAAAAATTACGAAGCAAGGTGCATGGGGAGAAGCCAAGCTACGCCCCAGCCCTTGCACTGTGACCCACCCCCTTCCCATAAACAGAAGCTTTCAATGGTTCCTGGATTATGCATTCATCGATGTGTGTTGTGTTGTCTAAAATAAGGAAACAGGACCAAGAGTGTGCACACATGTGCACACAAGTGTGTACTCAAACTGCCAACCAATAGGTAGGTGACGGCACCCCACACGCTGCTCTCTACCTTGCTTCTTCCAGCAAGGCTACAGCAGGAGTCCCCTGCCCTGTGGGGAGAGCACTATGCTCCCTTCCGTGGCCACAAGGGGTGCTAGTGTGTGTGCGTTGCGTGCATGCGTGCGCGTGTGTGCGCGTGTGTGCGCGTGTGTGTGCGTGCGTGTGTGGTCGTCTCGGTTTCCTAGAAAGGCACGCCTGTCGTTTCTGGGCTGGGCCGTCAGAAGCAGTGCCACAGTGAACAAGCCCGGGCGTGGGCTGCTTCACTGTCCACGCAGCTCCAGTCTGGTCTAGCTCCGGGGACAACGCATAAAAGCTCGTCCTGTTTCCTGGAGTCCCGCGCCTTTGCGCATCCACTCTGCAGGCCGAGGGCCTCCGCCGTGGGGCCGCCCACCGTGCAAGCACGACTGCCTGTGCACGCTGCAGATGGGGCAGCGGCGGCCGGACTTCACTGCGCACTTCAGCTTGGAATAAGCGCACCTTCACAGGTAGCTGCAAGGGACGATACCAAGCTGATCCAAGAACCCCTTCCCCGGGGAGGGGCCACGTTTTTGGTTTATAGTAAAAGAAATGATGACCAACCCTTTGCGTGTGTCCTGTGGCTCCCACGTGACCACAGAGGCAGGGCTACCATGCTCTGGTGACACGCTGACATCACGGTCACTCGCTGACTCACAGACCTGTGCCATGGAGCTGGGTGCCGCGTCAAGTCCAGCCATTCTCCTGCCCACGGGAGCTTGGTGAACAAATACTAATCTGACCATAAAAACTGAATTGTCCGGGTCCTCGGCCCTTTGCTTTGCTTGATAATCTACACTGTGATAAGAAAGGATTAAAGTTTTCCTTAGAACTGTAATCATCTCAGATTTTTGGCTTCGTGGTTTCTCACCTCTTGGGCTTAGGATACCCATGTTTAATGCTGTTTTGCTCAATGAAATGACTTTCTCTAATTAATGTAAAACCATCTTCCTCACACAGTCATTACTGGCGCTGAACCGTGTCGCTCCTAACTCACCTCTGCTTAGGTTTCATTTGGAGAGCTTTGCCCTGCATTTTATTTCCAATCCGTCTGGGTCCCCAAAGGAAAAAAAAACCAAGATAGAAAATTTGAGCAAAAATGGGCAATTAAGGTTACAGGAATGAGTCACCTAATCTGGGAGTGTTAAAAAATGGTACTTTTGGTGCTCTACTTTATATTCTGGAAAAACCTAATTCATGACCAACAGACATGCTGATGTTTTAGTGTCTTCAAATTGTTTAAGCATCAGATCCCTATGAAGGACATGAAACAGGAAGGGAACAGCTGGCCAACACACACGGGCCACCCAAGCCACCGAGCAGAGCCCGAGAGAGGAGGCCCCCACCCCACCCCGGCATCAGCCTGGCCCGGGAAAGCCCAGTCACACAGGGCAGCAGCACCCCAGAGCAGCACGCCATCAATTCCCCAGGCTTTCTCTATCTTCGTGCCACAGCTGGCTCTTTCTGGCTTTAAATTTTAGATAAAGATAAGCATGAGACACATAGTATATTAATAAAGGACATTTCCTAAACTCCACGTTATGTTCCTGAAATACATTCACGCTGCTTCGCGTAGCTGCAGATCATCCCTGTATTAATTTTCATTGCTCCAACAAGCCTGCGTGACTTATTTATCCCTGCTACTGCTGGCAGGCATTCAGGTCCTGCTCCATCCGCCCTTGCAGTCAGGAGGCAGGGCTGTGTGCTCCCTGTGCGCCTGGCCAAGGTCCCTCTCCAGCAAGGCTCCCAGCCAGAGGGGATGCTGAAGTGCACACAGAATGCCACCGCCACCTCTGCTCTTCCCGTCCGGCTCCCTGGTGGCGATGGTGTGGCTGGCCCTGGACCACACCTGGGGAGACCACTGCTCTAGTACAGCGCCACCCCACAGATTCCGTGGGCTGGGAAATCTCAACCTGCACCGCTCAGGGCAGGAGCCACTGGCCACAGATGGTGCCTGGATGCCTGCAGGGTGGTTGGTGCGAGTGAGGAGCCGTGCTCCTGGTCCACTTAATTCTGATGAATACTCACGGGAGCAGCACATGTGGGGAGCCACGCTGGACAGGGCCGCTCCAGAGACAACACGGAACGCAGGGGCAGAACTCATCCCTGAGGGAGGACGTGCACCTCCTCAGCCTCCTGCATCAAGCACAGGACCCTCCGAAGGGTCCTGTCTCTAGCTCACGGTCGCCATATCTGTGCGATTCTCGTGACGCCGCCTCCCTGCACTGTGATACTCTGTCTTTTTAAAACAGAAGTCCCAGAACCTCTCTCCAAGACACACACAAAGCTTGTGGCTCCCACACTCCCCGCAGCCTGACCGAGAGCACGGGGCCCTTGGACCCACAGCCCCGCCAGCTGGGCGAGCCCCCACCACTTCCTGTCTCAAGGCCCTGGCACGATCTCGGTTAAGGAACCCCCAGTTCACTAATTTGAAAACACAGCCTCAGGATTCTACTAAGTTGGAGTTTGTTTTGACGCCACTTTTTTTTTCCTACTAAGTATTTGCAGCCAACACTTTAAAAGATTTTATTAGCTTTTTGTTATGCATAATTTAAAATCTAGAGATTTAAGCATGCTGTTTGATGAGCTTTATCAAAAGAGTTCACCAGTGGACTTCACATTCCTACCATCATAGAGAACAGTTCCTCCTGCTAGGGCTTCCCGCACTACCCGCTGCCGCCGACCAGGCTCCTGCCAGGGCTCCCCGCACTGCCCGCTGCCGCCCACCAGGCTCCTGCCAGGGCTCCCCGCACTGCCCGCTGCCGCCCACCAGGCTCCTGCCAGGGCTCCCCGCACTGCCCGCTGCCACCGACCTGACAGGCTGTTTTGATTCTTGTTCCCACCGGTGAGCTTTGTCAGCTCTAGATCTACGCAAAATGAAAGCCTGTTTTTTGCTCCTGTGGATTTACATGTTTTTGGGGTTCGTCCATATTTTGCAGGACAGCACTGCATGCTGAGAATTTCTTTCCATATTCTCCTGCTGACCTGATCCTGCCACTGTTTCCAGGTTTGGGCTCCTATCAACATGGTAGCTTAAATCCAGCATGTCCTCCAAAAGCCACATCCCTCTGGATGATGACTGGATTCATCCCAGGTGAGTTCGGAGCCCAGAGTGCTGTCAGAAGGGGCAACTGGCTGCAGGAAGGCCCGGGCCGTGGCCTGGCCGGGGCACTCTTGTCCCCGCGGCTCCTTCTCTCCCTGGTTTTCGGGTGTGATACGCAGAGCCCTTTCTCATGGGCCAGGCGCTCTGCCACGCGGTTTAGGCCTCCAGTCGGTGAACCACAGGCTGAAACTGAGCAGCCGACACAGGCGTCTGCTCCCTCAGGCCCCGGTGTCGGGTATTCTGCCGCAGCACCCAGAAAGTGACTGCAGTAATGAACTAAGCTGCGAGGAGCACTCCTCACAAGTGTGCTGGGGGTGACAACTCACTGACTTCTTGGATAACTACTTAGGAACGAGCTGCTAAGTTCTAGGGGAAATCGGACATTTTCCAACAGAGTGGCTCCGTCCCACATGCCGCCCAGCCGTGTTGGGGACTTCTAGCTGCCGGGCACCGCTGCTCACCTTTCCAGGTGTCCATTTTCTCAGGCCTGCTGAGGGGTATGGAGACATACGGTTTCACTCCAAACTTCCCCAGCGACCACTGAATGATGGGGGTTTTTCAAGTGCTTACTGGCTATTTAGCCAATTTCTATTATGAAGTGTCTGAAACTTCTGTCCATTTTTAAATAGGGCTATTTAGCTTTGTAACTGAGCTGTAAGAGTTTTTATATGCCCTGGGCATGGGGTCCTTGTCACATGTGTTGTAAGCACTTCCTCCGAGTCTGTCCCGACTTCTGAGCCTACCACACCTCATTACTCTATTATCTAAATCACAACATTAAGTTCTCTCACTCAGTTCTCACACAAAATTTCGTGAATGCTGTCATTCTGGACACTCTGCATTTCCATGTAAAGCGGATGCATCTGTCTCTACAAAAGCCTTGGTAGGAATTTTGTCTCAGACTGCAGTGACTTTACAGATAGATCAATTTGGGAGAAATGATATCTGAACAATATTAAGTCTACTTATAAGCCCGGGATGCTGTCCACATAACTGGGTCAGCTTCAATCTCTCTCAGCAGTGTTTTGCAGCTTTTACTGTAAAGATCTGGAGTCGTTACAGCCAAGTTACCCCTTGGTCTTTGTGTGATTTTTGATGTTATCAATGGTACTGGTCTGTAAATTTTATTTTCCTGTTATTCCTTAGCAATCAAGTTTTGCATTTAACATTGCATATCTTTTCATTTTAGTAAATTTGTTTGGACTTTCTAAACATGCAGTCAGCAGAGCCCAACTTTTCCTTGCCAATCTCAACGTCTTTCGTTGCACTGTCATGGTGACCTGCCCGGTGATGCCCTCCGGCACAATGCACACCCAGAGAGCACAGGCCCTGGCCTTGTCCTCAACTTAAGGGAAAGCATTCGACAACTTTGCCATTCACTGTGATGCCGCTGTACGATTCCGCAGACGCATTTTACACTGGGAAAGTTTCCTTCCCACGTTTCCTGAGAGTGTTAATCATGAGTGAGTGTTGAATTTTGTCTAATGCTTTTTCTGCTACTGATAGCATCATAAGGGTTTCTCCTTTGTTTTGTTAATGTGGTCCATTACATTGATTTTGATGTCCAATCAATCTTGCATGCCTGGGATAAATCCCACTTAGTAATGATGTACTGCTTTTAATATATTCCTTGACTCAAGCGCTAATGCACACTTGTCAAGGACTTTCGCACCTGTGTTAGTGAGGGATCTGGTTCCTAATTTTCCTATGTCCTTGCCTCCTTTTGGTTACAGGAGTTAACACGACTCCCAGTAGGAGCTGGGGGATAGCCCTTTCCTTCTGTACCCCAAAAGACTGCTTTAGAATGGCATTACTGCTTCCTTACATTGAGTTTGCCAATAAATTCCTAGGGCTTTGATGGCTGTCTCCTTAGGAAGGCCCTCAATTACCAATGCTGTTTCTTTAAAGGGTGTAGGACCTTCCTCGCTTCTGGGTTTGCTTTTTGTTTGTTTTGGTTTTTTTGTTGTGTGTGTGTTTGTGAGTGCTATCAGGAATCCCAACCTGGCCCTTGCGCTCCCCAGCTCTTCCTGCTCTCTTGAGCAAGGCCTGACCATGTGTGTCTTTCACAGAATTTGCCCATTTCCTCCAGGATTATTAAGTTTGCTGCCATAACATTAGTAGTATCCAACTGCTGGGGACCGGTAGTGATGCCGCCTTTTACTTCATGGTGTGAGCAATCAGCTACCCCACAGCCTAATTAGATGCCCCCCAGGGTTAATAGCATCGCTTTGTCCATGTCCTCACTGCTTACCCACAAGGTTCTGTTTCTCCGAGTCCTGCTCTCTTGTTCTATTCCCTCTCTCTCCTTGCTGTGGTTTGTCCTGTTTCTCCCCTAGCTTCTGAAGGTGGAGGGCAAGTTACTGCCTTTAGATTGTTTTTAAAACATGTGCTATCTCCCTAAGCACTGCCTAGCTGGATTCCACAAACTCTTTTTTATTATCTGTCCAGTTAAAATATTTTCTCGTTTCCCTCCAACTTCTCTGACACAACAATTATCTAGAAGTGCACTGCTTAATTTTTTAAAATTTGGAGGAGATGCTAGATGCCACTGGAGTCAACCTCTAACTTAACCCTATAATGCTGGGATAACACACTTTGTAGAGTAGCCATCCTTCAAAACTGTCTCACCACCCGGAAAGCAGATCCTCTCGCGACTGGGGCTGTGCACTCGGGGACAACCCTGCAGGCTCTGGGCTGCAGGGCTTCCTATTCTTTACGTGTCAATGAGATGACGCAAGCGGCCTGATAATCTTATCTGTCTCTGCTGATTCTTGTATTCCTTCCATCTGTGGCTGAGCCAGAAAATGCAGCCTCGCCTTCGGACCGCGCCTGTCAATCCCTTTCAGGCCGGCTGGCTGTCCTTCAGGAAACATAAGGTCTGCTGCCAAGTGCGGGGGCTAAGCCGCTGGTTAGCACAGCCTTCTTCCTCCACAACAGCGATGGCAGTATGTCAACGCATGTCTTGAACTCGGCTCTATCTCACAAGCTGAAAGCCAGCCTTCGTTAGAGTAGTGCTTACCCGGCACGTGCCTTCCTGTCCTTTCCCAGCTGTTACTAATGTGTCACGTGTGGGGACAAGAAAGAGTTAATATGGAGATGCTAAGTAACCTGCAGGGCATGTGCGAGGAGGAAAACGAAAACAAGGCGGCAAGAGCTGCGGGAGTGAGCAAGAACACTTGGGGCTCAGGGACACCCTGTCTTTGTGTCCTTGCTCCCGGATGCCTAGCAGGGTCTCACATATAGTATAAACTAAACATTAATCTTGCACACATATGATAGGATCTCGTGACGTTCACCTGAGGTAGCCCGAAGGCTGAGACTCAAGATGTATAAAAATAAAGACCAAAGGCGGCGGCTCTCTTTGTGCTCGAGCCCTCACACTGAGCGTCCGTGTGTCTTTGTGGCCGGCGCCCGGGAATCTTTCCCAACAGTCATGTGCGTCACTTGTCAACGGCATGCGGTTGGGCCCTGCTGGCTTATTAGGTCCAGCCGCTGGCTGTCCATTACGTGTTTAGCTCATTTACCTTTAAGCCCACCACCCTGCTATTTGCCTCTGAGGTTTCTCCTCTGTTCCTTTTCCTATGTTCCTGCCCACTCTGGATTAAAAACTTCTTGCAGTCTTCCATCTTGCCGCTGGTGCTCTGCAGCTGCTGTTATTTGCTAGCAGCGGCTCGACAGTTCAGAAACAACGCATCCTTAGCTTACCTCAGCTTAGCTTTAATTGCCGGGCAGGGAACGTAAGGACCTACAGAGTATGCTCCCTTTACACCTTCCCTTCCCTTCATTTGTACTATTATAATGAAGTGTTCTTAAATCTTTTTTCAAGGATATTTGTTTCTGGTGGTTGTTTTCATTAATCTTTAAAATTCACCCTCGCCTTACCTCACTGGCTGCCCACAAGCACAACTGCCCACTGGACGTGAGCAGCCCCATACCCTGCTGCACCACACCCCGTCTCTCCACTCAGGAGAGTTTCGGGAATCTGCCCAGCGGAGGTCAGACGGCATCGTCCACAGCCACCTGTGGGCTCTGGCAGCCAGGACTCTCCAGCACGCCAGCAGCTCCACATCACTGTGCCTCAGGGGACAGGGGCTGCTGTAGGAAAGCACTTGCCAACCAGATGGGTAGCGATGACAAGGCTGCCCCAAGGGGACAGCATTCGCTGTCGCCACAGGTGTTTCAGTGGAAGCTGGACAGGCAGCACATGGAGGACTGGTAATAAAAACGATCTTTTATGGGCAGTGGCCAGAGTCACACAATGGCGCATGTGCACATGCCCCAACCTGCCACAGTCGATGAGGTCACAACTGTGTGTGTGTGTGTGCGTGCGCGTGCGTATGTGCTTTAACTCCCTGTTCTCCTGGTACCACAAACAGCTAGTGCTTCAACTGTCACCAGCAGGGATTTATAGGCAGGGCCACACAGCATGGGCCGTCTTCATTCTGCCTAATGAGTCTCACCATACAGACTGAAACATGTTCCTGTCCATTCCAGGGAGGACAGGAGAGACAAAGCAGACACCAGCGGCAGGGGCTAGAGGGCCGACCCCTGACTGGGACACAGCAGCCTCACCACCTCACTGAGCCAGTCCGCTCAGCTGCAGTAGGAGGGACCCGGCCACGTGCAGCCCCTGCCACTCAGGGTAGGAGGCAGAACAAGGAGCACCCGGGCAGCCTGGCAGGAAGAGGAGGCCCACTGCTGTGTGCTCCGCGAGCAGCCAGGGCAGAGTTCTGAAGGTCACACAGTCATTAGGCAGAGCAGGTGTCCTCAGACAACAGGTAGCCACCCAAGTAAGGAGGCAGGAGAGGAAAGCCATGGCCCAGGGGTCACTGCCCCACTCTGAAGTCCACATACCCAGCTCAGGAGGGAGAGCCACAAACCAGCTCTCCCTGGACAGCCTCCTCAGAGCCTGCAAGGAGGCTGCAGGAACTGCTGAGCCCTCTGCACGCTGTGCTCCCACCTGGGACGACGGCCGCGTGGCTCCCTGCAGCAGGAGCGTCTGGCAGCCAGGCCTCCCGGGTCCACAGCTCCAGGCCTGAGAGAGCACCACCATGCAGTCAGAGAAGGTGCAGGGCGAGACAGGCACGGACACAGCTTCCGAGCCCCAGCAGATCAGAGGCAGAAACCAGTGACAGCCAGGCACCGGGCGCACTGCCAGGCCAGGGAACGGTGGGCCAGGGCAACCAGAGCCCATGGGTGGGGCCGCACCCTCCACGCCTCAGGCACAGGGGCCGGCGCGCAGGAGGGAGCCCGAGAGTGGAGAAGTCCACACTGCAGGCAGAGAGAAAGGATTCGGAGCGGAGGAGACGTGGGCACCAGCAGAGGCACACACAGTGGACAGACCTTCCCTTGCCCTTCACATATCCATGCTCCTCCCCGCATTCTGACGAGAATATCTGCGGTTTCAGCTGGGTGATGGCCCCGTCTCACCCGTGGCAGGTACACTCCTCGCCGCTCGGCTGGTAAAGTGGCAGCAGCAGAGAGTACAGCAATCAAAAGAATGCACCTAAGGGCACATCCTCCTGCTGTAGCTGAGAAGCTGCCGCGTGCGCACAGCACAACTAGCACGCAGGCTGCCCTCCTGCTCCCTCCTGGCTGCAGCACTGGGACTCACCCAGGGCCCTCGCGTGGCGCTCCAGCCTTCACCCTCCCTTTTTAAAGTAGGTCTCACTCCACAGCCTGGCTGAGCTCGGAGCCACGATCTTCCAGCCTCTGAGTGCTGCAGTTACAGACGGCCCCTGCAGCTGGCTCCAAACTGCCCCCTCCTTCTATGACAAATTTCACAGAGTGCGCATCGAGACGTGTGTCTCAGAAACTTAATGTGGCCCCAAGGTCTACCTGCATGTGCCACTCCAGAGGGGAAAACACTCTTGTTCAACCTATTTTTTCTACCTGTCAACCAGAGAGACCAGGAAGGACGCTGCAGTGCAGAGCAGAACGCGGCAGAGGGAGGGGAGGCAGGCAGAAGAGCAGCCCAGCCCGTCCTCACTCACCTGCTGCCCTCCCGCAGCCTGCAGCCAGCGCCCCCTCCCCACTCCAAGCGCTGCTCACTGATTTAAAGGTGTGTGCTTATGTCTCCTGATGCAGCACCTCGGGCTGCTGCTCTCTGTTACTGGCTTCTATTTTAAATGCTCTATGGTTAAAAATACCTGTCAGGCCCCACTCGCTGAGACTTGCTCTATGGCCCCAAAGGTGTCCTACTTGGCCAAAGGCTTTGTGTCACTGCCGTCACCAGGTGCTGGGTTCCACACATGACCATACATCAGACTTCTCTACCGTACAGCTCCAATCTTCCGTGCCTTCTGCATTTATTGTTCTTTAAGCAAAAGAGGCAAATTCGAATCTACCGCTATGACTGTGGGGCTGTGCGACTGTGGGGCTGTGCACCTGTCTGTAATTCTGGTGACTTTTGCTGAATTTTTCTTCGGTACCCCTAGGTTCAGGCCAGTTTTCTAGGTTGAATAACTTGTTCTTTCTGTTATTTATAGAGCAATCTCTTAACACTTTAGCACCTTTTGCCTTAAAACCCACTCTATGTGACACTGTAAGTTCTGCAACTTCTCTCAGGGTCTCCAGTTATCTCTCTTCCTGTTTACAAAGCTTACAACTGCCCCAGCCCTGTACTTCCGTGCCATCTATCTGTGTGCGAACCCCCACCCTGGACCATGGCATCCCCCCATGTCCTGGCCACTCCTATGGACTCCCCTGCATGTTAGGGTGCCCTGGGGACTCCATAGCCGGCCATAGACGAAGCCTCTCCTAACACCTACAGGAGACAAGGTAGGACTGAGTGTCCAAGGCCCCTAGGAAGTGCTCTGGCTCTTCCTGGTCCCTTCTTTGGGTGCATTAACCTGGAGGCCTGGGCCTAACTCAGACTTGGTCTCCCAGCAACCCTGAGGGCAGGCTGGATGGCAAGGGTGCTGGTACCACACAGAAGCATCAGGCTTTACCAGTGGGCAATGGAGGCTCCAGGAGGGGGCAGGAACCTCCAGATGGCACGCTGCTCCTGCCTCTTGGGGACAGGGAGACAATGGAGCAAAGCCGGCATTGTTCACAGCCCCTCATATGGGACAGTACTAGAAAGGGACCTGTAGCCAAAGCTGCAAAGAAGAGGTGCTGGATAGATTGTGTGGGTCTGTTTTTCTAAAAGCTACCCACAGAAGTAAATTACTCACTTGCCTGGATGTAGCCCAGGAGCAATGGTGGACACATTTCACAAAAATAAGCCTATTTCTCTCCAGAGAAAAGACTTCAAGGTTGTCCGGGAAGGGTTAAGACTCAGAATTAACCAAGTGCCTGTTGCTAGCGCCTCCTGAGTTGTCATGGTGACATCTCCAACTGGAAATCACTGATAGTGGCCAGAGCTGTTACCTAAATTCTCCTAATAGAGGTGGTGACACAGGTTAGAGAAGAAGCACACATGTCCATGGGGGCCAAAAGGACATTCCATGTGAGCTGCTCCAGCCGCGACCTGTGACGGTTCAGCTGGGAGGCACTAGGCCAGCGCATCAGCATGGCCCACACCTTCCCTGCCCTGGAGTAAAAGCAGCAGTCAAGATGAATTTGAAGGCTGGGCATGGTGGTGTGCACCTGTAATCCCAGCTCTTGGGAGGCTGTAAACAGGCGAATTTCTATGAGTCCAATCTAGTACTGAGACCCTGAACACCATGTAGACCCTTCCCTAAAATACAAAAAATAAAAAAATAAGAAAAATTTAAAAAAAAAACTTCCTTTGTCTTAAAAAAAAAAAAAGATGAATTTGAACCACATTCTTCTAATTCTGTACGTTTTAAAAATCTAACATGGAATGGTGTCTTCAAGGCCTACCAGGAATAATGGGTCATGTGCCCCAAAGCTAACGGCCTAGGTATGGGCAGGAGCGCAGCGCCTGCGCCCAGTGCTGAGGTGTTTCCCTCTTGCCACTGCCTAGCTGTCTGTCAATGGCTGCATGCACACTACGACTGCCGCACCTGTGGGGGAAGCTCCAGGCGCGCCACGCGTCCAGGTGGCTTCCCTGGTGCCCACCATCGCAGGCTGTGCACACCCGTGCAGCCCGAGGCAGGTGTGCCGAGCGAGGTGCTGGTCTCTGAGAGCATCTGCCGCAGGTTCCTCCTTGCTCCTCAGCTGGGACTCTGCAGAGTCCTCAGAAGGGAAGCAGGGCCATGAATCCCAGCAAGGGCTGGTGTCACTGTGTCAATAAAAATGCCAGCAGCACAGAAAGATCCGGTGCTTCAATATCTCCAATAAAAACAGCTGCTTTCCACGGCTGGAAGCAGCACGGGGCGGAGGTGCGTTCCTCCTAGCACCTGGCTTCCATTTCCTTGTGCATTTTCTGGGTCAGACGCCTTTCTTCGCCCAGTCTATACTTCTGCTCCAACAGTTAGAAGACTCTTTCGGTACCATTTTTCCTGGAATAATTTGTTATCCATCATTTTTATGGCAGCATTAAATTTTAACAGAGAATTGAGAGGGATAGAAAAGCTACTGCATATTCCAGCCCCAAAAGAATGTCTTTAATAAATTTAAAACTTTTCAGTTTTATATTCAGATTGGACCCCTGAACCAAAGAGCTGCCTAGATGTGTCCGTCCTTCACAGGGAAGTACCAGGCCAGTCAGCAGTCTGCAGGGAGCCAAGGCTCTTGCGGGCAGGCAGGGCAGGTCTGAAGGCCACGCCAGGAAACGGACGTACCACTGCACGGCTGGCCTCAAGCACCAGAAGAGACGGGCCTCACTGTGCTCCACCCAGGCTTTGGGCAGGTGCTTGCACGCATGGCCTGCGGGCCCCAGAGGATCAGGCCAGGGCGCCGGGCGCCTCCCGCATCCCGCTCAGCTCTGGGCAGGGCCAGCACCCCAGGCTCCAGTGCAGGCTCAGGCCCTGCTGCGAGGACCAGCTGGCTAGTGCGCGTGACAGGGGTGACAGCAGCAGTCACTCGCCAGTACTCCCACAGACACGGAAGAGCCGGCTGCTCCCAGCATGAAGCCAGGCTCGTAGTGTGCAATGCAAAGAGGCCAACAGTCTCAGGAGGGCCCCACACAGCGCGGCCGCGTGGCACACTTTATCATCCACAATCAGGATGACGCAGCATGAGAAACGGCTCCACAACCTCAGAGGGAAAGATTGATGTCTGCATCATATTGACTCTCTGGACTCAGAAATTCAAATGAGGAAATAACTTTTATTTATTAGGATTGGCTTGATCTGTTTCCTCTTTCCCAGAACTTTACAAACCATGGTCATAAAGCATTAGCAAGTGTTTCTGGACTGATAGAGCAGGTCACGGGATGACTAACGGACAGCGCTTCGCTTGACAGGAAAGAGCGGGAAGGGCAGGGCTGGGTCCCTCTCTCACCCTCAGCTGCGGGTTTCCCATTTCACACGAGAGGTAAAGGCAAAGGGCCGCAGAGGGGGCTGCAGCGCACCGAGAGCAGACAGACCAGGGAAGACCACAGCAGATGCTGCTGCAGAAGCCCAGCATCTGGGTCGCAGGCAGAGGGCTCAGGAGGGGTGACTGGGGGTTCACTACTGCCCAGGGGGACACAGGTGGCTGCCAGAATGCTCCGGTGCTGCTGGCCTGATCTATGCCCCACAGTGGAGACCCCGCCCCAGGCCCAGCACCACAGGTGGCCTCAAACTGAGTGCACTGCGACGGGTTCCATTCTGCCCTCTAATGACCTGGCAGACCGGCAACTAAAACAATGTGTGAACTGCCCATTAAAAAAAGTCTGCCTCAGTTACTCTTCTCTTGGTGCTGGGACAACACCCCGGCACGCAGAATGAAGGAAAGAGAAGTTTATTTGTTTATACATTTTATGTCTTCAGAACAGGGTCTCACTATGTAGATCAGACTCGTAGTGAGCCTCCTGTTTGCAGACTCCCAAGACCTGGGATTACAGGCGCGTGCCACCACAGCTGGTCTCAGTCCACCCCAGCACGCGACAGAGGCAGGGCCAGCATGGCAGAAAGCTCACAGTTATTGGAGGGTTCAGTCCGTACTTGGCTGGCTCCAAGGCTAAGTGGTACATGGCAGAGGGCAGCAGTTCATGGTGGCAGAAGGCAACAAAACAGCAAAACAGCAAGAGCAACAGGGCAGGAGCGGTAGCAACAAAGGCTACAGAGCGCAAGTCTGTCTCTCTGTCTCCCCTGTATTACATTCAAGCTATCCACCCCAGGCTGGGTGTAGCGCTCACACCCGGAATCTTAGCAGCACCCGACACACAATCCCAGGAGATCGTGTGTTAATCTCAAACTCTAGTTCCATGACTGCATGAGGCTTTGGAGGGACAGCTAGACCAAACCATAGCAAAGTCCAAGTACAGAGGTCAAATATTTATACACAGGCATGTCACTTCAATAATCCCTTAAGAAATGCTGTGTTTACATGTCTTCAGAAAGGGAGTCACCAGGAGACCTTAAGACTAAGAAGGTAACAGGGAAACAGTCCACAGCTTGCATGCGGTGACAGCAAGGCCCCAAGTCACCACGAAAGGCAGGGCCTGCCCTATGGACAGAGGCGTGCACTCAAGTTCACCACTGCTCCTGGGCTCGGACACGCGGTGATCGATGATGCCACACAGCTGATGCCACGCAGACCCCAGCCACCAGCGGGAAGACAGCCCAAGACCTAGTGACAGCAAAGACACTCAGAGCCTGCAGGCTCTCCATGAATAGAGTCTCTTTAAGTTCAAAATCCCCAAAATTTCACTTGGCCAGTCAGTCATACAACTCTTCTAAAAAGTTGCTTTTGCAACTTTTATATTGTTAGATTCTCAAAAATTAGGGAGTTATTTTAACAATATACAATATAATTAGCCACTTAATGCTATTAAGAAAATTTATGGGCCTCTATGAGTTGAAAAACAGCCCCAATTGGTATTTATTAACTATCTGGGACTAAAAATAGGGCCCCACTGCCTCAATGAACCACATTTTTAAAAAAATGTATAGTCACAAATAATATGTCTAATTATGTATTAAACTAATTTTTGCCTTCACCTTTTCAATGTCTAAACTCCTTACCTCATGTATCATTTTAATTATTTTTCCAGTTCATTCCCAGGGAAACTGGATGATGGGGAATTAATTAATGGGTCCAATAAAGAGGCCGCAGCATTGTTCTCCCACAATCTGCACCCAGACTCATTTGCATGTCTCCTTTTATTCTAAACAATAGCACTGCTGAGATTTCAGCCTGAAATTGTTAGCTCATTAGAGAGGACACAATCACGTCCATTTCCACAGATACTCATCAATTACCGCGTTCTCCTGCAACATGGCTCTGTACAGAATAGAGCCACCACAGAGCTCCCGGCCTGGGGTGCTGGAGACAGCACAGGTGTGCGAAAACCGCACCGCACTGCACCGCGCACTTGCTGGGGCCACTTGTGATTCTTACAGGCCCACAGAAAGGTCTTAGGTGAAAGGGGTACAGGAAACCAGCCACACCTCGTGGCAACGAGCCACCACATCTCCGGATGTGCTACATCCTGTGGGCTGGCTGGACAGACCTCAGTGACGGGTGCACCTTCTTCAGGGGAGGCCCATCCTTCCAGGGGCCAGCAGTAGAGGGACAAAGAGCAATGGGACTGTGGGGTCCTACCCACAGTGGGCCACACAGAGTGGCTACCTGGCCAGCAGTGCCACAAAGCAGGCAGCAGTCCCTGTGAAACGTCCTATCAGAGGAGGCCCCCAAACTGTGCCCACAGGCGCTGCTAGCTTGCCAAGGACACGGGCTGCAAAACAGAAGCCAGAGCCACGCCCTGCTCAGCCCACCCCTCACTTTCGCTCTGGCCAGGCTGAGTCTACTCCCCAGCCCCACTGCACATGAGGCGCCTCCAGGCAAGGGGTGCTCTTTTGTCTGTTAACATCCCACAGCGGCACCAGAGCAAGTGGTGTCCAACTCCCAGACAGGTACGCAAGCATCCTGTATGATGGTATGGACAGAGGACAGGTGGACAGTGCGCACCAGAGCCAGCTGGGCACAGCGCTGTCAGCATTCCCAGGCAGAGTCCAAAGAGGAAGCGCTGT